>CALNXI010004088.1:12040-32305 GCA_942486025.1 Porites evermanni
CTAAAACGCCCCCAAAACACCACAGGCCTTAATTTTCAACTAGATACACGCGTTCAGTCTTCTGTGCCTTCGTTTCTCTCAGTGACGAAGCAGTAAACACGTATTTAACACTGTGTAATAGTTTACTGTGATTACTTTATCAAGAGAGCATTCGCAAGGAACAGTCAAGGAATTCTTCAGTGAAATGAAACTTCCTGGCGGGATGTTTGCCTTGTAATACTTTTTGGCTCGTCATTCAGCGAGAAATCAGTTGTGAGCTCGATAAAACTGTATGATATCGATGAGCGTCAAGGGCAGTGACTAAATAACTTACCTTTGATGTCAGTTTAATCGAATAACCTCTGCCCGTAAAGTCATTTCGGCACTTATGACACGGACGCAGTTGTAATGAAGAGACTCTGTTATTAAAACCCAGCTAACACGTCTAAAGTTTTCATACAAACCTCACTCTCAAATGGTCTTCTCTCCGAATAGTTCAATACACAATAACTCTCTTAACGGCGAATAATGTAACTTCGATATGACTGAGTTTCCTTTCGGGGAGAGTTCGTGTTGTTATTAGTTCAAGAACAATGTACGTGTGGGCGTTTTTGGGGGTTGGGTCAGTCCGTAGTTTTGACAACGCTTTAAAGTTGATTGGCACTTGTCAACACGATTTTGTAAATAACAGAAAAAATGTGAAACGTATCAAGTGAGCCCGGGTAAGTAAAGTGACGAGAATCTCGTCTTGAGGACCCTTTCCTTTTAAAAATCGTGAACTCTATGTAACAAAGCAATTTCGCACAAGTTTAACAGCGGAACATTAGCAAGGAAACTGTCACGACACAAACAAAGGTATTAGAAGTCTTCTTAGAAAACAATACATCTATCTGTTTCATAAAAAAATGAGCGACACTTTTTTTCTTAAATGTAAATAGTTCTTGTTTTTCTATTGGCTCAGAAGAAGGAAGTTTATGTTCAGTAATTTCCCGCTCATATTGTGCAACCCTGCCGGAAAAACCGGAGGGAACTTAAGTGTAGTTTGTTGAGGGCTCGCCGAGGCCTTTAAACCGAGACTCGACCGAACTTTTAAAACAGGAGACTCTTGCAATGAGCCTGATTCTTGTTATTTCGCACGCAGGATTTTAAAGTATTCTTAAGGGGTATTTTTGATATAACTGTCATCGTAGAATTGGATTTTTTTAAAAAAGGTTGTAACTACACTTATACATACCGCCAACCAAATGCCCTGTTGAAGGCTTCACTTCTGGTCCGGAAAAATCATCCTTCTTTAAGACGCTAAATACTGAGATTGTAAACCCAGTTTAAGACTCAAAACACCGAGAACTATACCCTCTTAAGCGGCACATACCCACTTAGGCAATATAAGGGAGGGTCCCCCGGAACGGGCTGCAGGAAACACTCGAATCGATGGCCATTTTTCAGACAAGGAAACTAGTAAGAAATAATGTCAACCGTGGCTTTGTTTGAGGCAGATAAAGCAGAATGATTTTCGTAAAAGTGGATGTCTAAAAGTAGGAAACATGTGTAAGAGGTAAATGAATGTTTGAAATCATGAATGAAGCGTCTGAATTTTGTGTTTACACTTGTCAACGGACTGTTTATATTTGAAAAAAGGAACAAAAATGCTACAACTAGACTGGAAAACCATTAACTGTATAAATTACGTGACCGCACGCCTTCTAACGAACAGGAAATCCCTGATCTGAAGGTACATACATACATACTTTATTAACGTGCTAACACTTAGCTATAAAGCTAGCTTACAGGTCAGTCACGAAGGAATGTTGCATTATTATTTGCTTTATTTCTGGGGGCATGAAATTTTTTTTTTTCTAGGAAGCATATAGTAAACACCGTTCAATAAGAACCTAGTGGTTTAAGAACCTGTGCTAACACCCAAAAATATAAGAACTGTTTAGCCAAGCAAAGTGAAGCAGGTTCTTATATGTGGTTTACAGGTAAATTTATGATAAACATTTCAACCAAGGAAATTTTTCCAATTGATATGACAAGAAGATACTGCACCAAACTGTAATTACAAATAGAAGTATTACTGAAATTCCTACGGCGAAAACAGGTTTATAAAAATAACAGACTGTTATTGTCTTCATGGACTTTGCGTAAAGGAGGTTTTTGCAATGTACAGTTGTGAATAAATACTGTAAATTTAAGGACCAAACTCAAGTTTCTTTATATTTCTGATAGTCAACAACTATATCTCCTTCGTAGAAATTAGTATAGGTAATAGCATAATTTGTAGTGATATTTGGCATAAATACCCCATATACCACAAGTGATATTTCGAAATTGTTATACGTAATTTCACGAGCCGTTAAGCGAGTGAATTTTGAGACAATTTTGAAATATCACGCGTGGTATTTACTCAATCAGTGAATATCCTGCACTATTCACTATGCATGTACAAATCATGCTATTATTTGTTTATACTACTACCCGTAAAAGGTTTGTAATTTTCACATGTAGGCATTTCAAATTAAGTTGAAATACCACTGCTCTAAGCCAATCAAATTACAGAAATTTCTCATGTAGTAGTATAAAGAATCTAATTAACCCTTTAAGTCCCAATAGTGTTCAACATCAATTTTCTCCTAACAACATCCATACACTGTCAAGAGATAAAGTAATGAGAATTAATAAAATGATCACCATAGAGAAAATTCCATGATCTTTTATCAAATTCTCTCAACTAATTCTTAAAGTATGTATGGAGATCAGTTTGGAGAATTTGTATGTGGATATTGGCGCTTAAAGGGTTAACAACCTACTTAGCCTAAATTGCCAATAAGTACCCCAAAATAAAAGAACCTTTCTGCCAGACCCCCCAAAATACAGGTTCTTAGCTATATGTGGGTCAGTGTTTACTGTATTTCTGTAACTATTGATCATGGTTCTTAAGGCAGATGAGGCACCTGGTTTCTTTCTCAACCTGGAACAACCCGCTTGATTTTAATTTTTTCTCCATTATCTCAATTGTATTTTATATAGTAATTTAGTTCTAAATTTTTTTGGTGGAGCCCCTGGCTCGTATTATATAGTAATTTACTGTTCATACTTGTATTCTGGGTAGAACGTATTTCGTAGAGCGCTCAATTCATTTGATTGAAGAGCATTGACTATTAATAATCACAGGAGTTCAGGCTTCAGGAGTAATCATTGATCGTTTATTGCGACAGTGCTGTTTCGTATGGTCCGAAAATTGTAGGACCACACTCATCAGGCAACTTCAACGATTGACCGTTAAAATTAAAAGCTGGCAGTAAAATATAGGGATGCGTTAAGAGATAGTATTTAGGTAACAGATGGATTGTATCTTAGTTACGTTACTCTAGAGTTCTGAAGTACATATCTGTAATTTACTGTTAAATTTTTTGATTGAGCCCCTGGTTCGGAAGACTGGGTAACCACTGCCAACGATATCAACGTAAACTTACTTACCTATTTTTTTTGGCAAATCAGTGGGCCTCACTGCCTGACAAAGCTAGAAGTACCGCTTATTTTTAACGGTTTCCTTATTATCTTTCGTCAGTTTATTTTTAATTTCGTTCGATTCGGAAATACTAGCAGTAATACTACTCTAAATAAACACTGAATATGGAAATAAGAGGGGTTTTGACGCCTATATGTATAACCTTAAAACAAGATATTCAAACGGCAGGCTGATCACGAAGAAGTGATCATAAGTAAGCAAAATATAGTATGAAACTGTAAATCAAATTTGTTAGAACAAGTTCGCATACGGTTTGTAGAGACAAAACCTTCATCGGGGACGAGAAGTGATCATAAGTAAGCAAAATATAGTATGGAACTGTAAATCAAATTTGTTAGAACAAGTTCGCATACGGTTTGTAGAGACAAAACCTTCATCGGGGACGGTACAATTGTAAAAGAAAAACAACAACTTAAAAAGATTGTTAAAATAAACAAATAAATACTTGACGTTAAAACCTACGTCCGTCACTTTGTTACGCTTTTAAACGTGTAACTTGATATGACCCAAACAAAGCTGGACAAAGTCCAAAACGTCTCAAATAGTTAAGCGAAGGTGGAGTTTCCGCGAATGTGCTAGATTCTTTCAGTAAGAATTCCTTACATTTGAAATTCTGTTTTTGCGCGTCATTCAGTTGAATTTGGAGTTAAAATACTAAGCTCCTGTAAATTCTCTTTTGCTGGCAGCAAAACAAAGTTTGTTTCTGCTAGATAATTGGAATTTTATGATACTGTGGTCTTTTACTTACAGTCTTACAGTCACAGCAGTGTACGTATTAAGGCCGCGGTCCTTCTTTTGTGGAAATGCTTCTCAGCGAGGGGGGGAGGGGGGGGTGGTGGTTGCTGTCTTTTTGTGCGAACCTTGATCATGTTAACATCAAAATACAATCGAAGGTTTCCATATGTAGCTACGTAACCAGCATTTTGAGAACCCTGTTTCAACTGTCACCTCTCAAAGCTCGTGTGATAGAAAGCTCGGAACTATGTCGTAAGTAGCTTGAGCATCAGGATGTAACACGGTCTTCCCCGGGGGAGGGAGGGGGGGCACCCAAGGAAAGTTAGGGAAGAGATGTAACGCCGAGGCCTTCACAACCTGACCCTGTTTAAAATTGTTTATTTTCACTATTCACTACCCTGTTTAAGACAAGATGTCTTATTTTATGACCTTGATTCATTTCTTTTCGCACACACAATTAAGTATTTTTTAAAGTAAGATCATGGTAAGATCAGATAGTGGTCTTTTCCTGTTTTTCTTGTAAGCAACGGCTTGATCAACACTTGATTAAAAGCAGTTAAATGAATGAAGTGTAGGGTAAAAAAGTTGAATGGTTAATATTAACAAACAAATATTAATTAACGAGTTTTTATGTTTGCTGAAGGCTCTCGTATAAACAGGCGACTGCTCTAAATATGTTCATCCTGGTTCATCACATGTTCACGCAGGGGATCCCATATAGTTTCGTAAATGATCATCTGCTATGGCGACCACTGCTTGGTCGGCTGTGATCCCTCCATTCTTCTGTCATTTTTTCTTTTTCAACCTTAGCTCAAACGTTTGTAAGAATGTCGAGGCTGCAATTTGCGTAATTTTTAGAATATTTTTTAAAGAATAAACCCGAGGCTGAGGTTTTGAAAAAGGTTTAATTTTGTGTGTTGAAAATCTGTTTATAATACAATACATGTATAAAATTATATGTTTTAAAATTGACCGGACGAATGAAATTATTCTTTTCTTTGAACTGCCAAACTAGGCAACCTTGAAACGAAAAAACCTGCACTGGCTATAGACAAATGTTCAATGTTAATGACAGATCGAAGAACAGTACATTTAATACATATATGTACAATATTTATAGTACGAGAGAAAATGAACTAAACCGGCACAAAAAGTATCCTAATAAACTCTTTCTTTTCTAAGACTAATGCAAGAATATTTTCAGCCTTAATTCGCCGGCAAAAAAAAACAAATCAAAGATAAAAATATTCCGCCCGGGCAGGAAAAACAATTCTTTTTTTAAGAAAGAGTGTATGGGGAAACAGAATATTGGTATTCGCTCTTGAACACCATAAGTGATATCGAATTTTTCAATTAACAGGTTTACACCCTTAAGCGAGACGAAAAGCATCTCCCCAGGGCTGACTTCTTCGTGCAGTACAAAGACTACAATATACCAAGAATATCGAGTTCATTCTACGCACAGCATGTGCGCCGTTATTTTCCCTGTAAATTACACACATCAGTCACTACTGCTTAAATAATCATGACGATGCCTTAGTTTGTTAAGGTCGGGAGCGTTGAAAGGAATGAAAGGCCAGGGTCACGCGAGACGTGCACAAAAGCATTACCTAGACTGACTCTACTGTGCCGGATAGTTCTGTGTTTTCCGCGTAGCATGGCGGCTTTGGTTGGGCACGCAAACAAGCCAAGCCTGGGGGCAGAGAAACTGCGAGGGGATTAGGGCGGGAATAACGAGAAACCCGCGCGCTTTGCGCGAGCTTTTGCGGCTTTCCCGCTCAGTAATGTGCCCGACAAAACCGTCATGCTACGCAGGCTACTTTCTGTGCCGATCCTGTACAGTATGAACTTGTCTGCAGGGAAAAGTCGTTAAATAATAATGACCGAGACCAGGTTTTATGAGCCCGAGAGACTGAGCCCGCCAACCAAACCCTTGTTTTCACTAAAATCGCTGGACGCCACAACCTAGTTGAGGTCATTGTTGTCTAAGGTCTTCCGTATTTTGGGCGGGCGAAGGTTGCCTGTTTATTTTCGTGTTGCTGGCCGCTATCTTTGATTTTATGATAGAGGAAGAATGGGGAGTGTAAAAATAGCAATCCTTTCGCCTCATTTTCAATTCCTCCTCTCTCTTTTTTAGTTTCAACATGGCGCTCTGAAGCGAGCAATTAGCCAAAACATCCGTGCGCCCGAAGAAGACGCCTGCATGACAGGCTAAGTATGAACGGCAACGGCATAGGAACTGGAACAAGTCGCTCATACGCATCGTACCGGAACGTTGACCGAAAGCGGTTTTTAGTGCACAAATCCTATCTCTAATATTTAATTTTGTCTCAGTGGGTTCCAGCCCTCGCTCCTACTCATTTACTTCTGCTACGGTAAACCTATCTGATATGTTACGGCGTGATACCGACAAGGCTGGCGCCAGACGGGTGATGTCACATCCAAACTTAAGGTGGCTCCGTAATTAATACAAGAGCATTTAGCTGTGACAAAGTTTCCGTCAGAACTTTTTGGTTTTTAACGCGATGGCTGCGAAACTTTGCAAAGAACAACAGATATCATTCGGCAATAATACGAAATATTCTGATTTCATTGATGGTAAATATTTCTTGAGAAATTAGCGCTTAAAAGAACCCTACTGTTCAAAGAAAATCGCGTCTAGTAAAAAAATTTGCTGATATTTTTTACTGAAATTTTTGGTATCGGCTTTAATTGATATAATAAATATGCCAGAAGAATTTCAGAAAAATCGTTGGAGCAGAAGTCCGTAACTAAAAGTAGCTCAAAATTCAGCTGTGAAATTGTTTTGGAATTTCAAAAATAAATTACTATCAGGTAGAAGGAGCCACCAGTTTGAATTTTCGGCACAAGTAAATTCAACGTTTGCTAATTCTTAACCAAAACTGCCAAGGGATATTTTAAAAATGTCGAGGAACAAGTCATTCGACGTCAGAGCAAAGTTTGGAGCAATTTATAGTGCTTTTAAAACTGAAAAGTATCTTTTAACGAATAGCACGATAGGCAATCGGCTTCTATTTTCAGAATTAGGAAACACTGAATTTACTTGTCCCGAAAATTGAAACTGGTGTCTCCTTCTTCCTGATACCCTAATTTATTTTTGAAATTCCAAAACAATTTCACAGCTGAATTTTGAGCGACTTTTAGTTACGGACTTCTGCTCCAACGATTTTTCGGAAATTCCTCTGGCATATTTATTATATCAATTAAAGCCGATACCAGAAATTTCAGTAAAAAATATCAGCAAAATTTTTTACTAGACGCGATTTTCTTTGAACAGTAGGGTCCTTTTAAGCGCTAATTTCTCAAGAAATATTTACCATCAATGAAATCGGAATATTTCGTATTATTGCCGAATGATATCTGTTGTTCTTTGCAAAGTTTCGCAGCCATCGCGTTAAAATCGAAAAAGTTATGACGGAAAATTTGTCACAGCTAAATGCTCTTGTATTAATTACGGAGCCACCTTAAGGGAGGCTGTATTGTGTCTACTTGTCTAAAAGTAATTTGTTGCCTGAGTACAAATATCTCTGCGAAAATATTGGAATTTCAAGTCAAAGGTGCAGCCATGTCCCCAAAAACTAGTCAGAGGTATGGTTATACCTTTTTAGGTGTTTTACTGAAAAATCGTGGCAATAATGCTGATCGTCTGAAATTCACCTCGTGACCTGCTAGGTATGATTTCATAATTAGTGAAAATGCTGCAATGAGATCACATATTGCCCATATGGGTCGTTCCATGTATTTCTAAGTTAACATGGATCACAGAAAAACAGAATAGCGTTAAGGAAATGAGTAACGCCCCGCTGTTATCCATACTTCCTCCAAAACAAAATAAATAAGTTTCAAACTACTTCTTTGTCGTGGCTTAAAAAATCGTCTAAAGACAGTTTGTAATGAAGAGAGACGTATTTACGCTATTCCCGTGTGCGGTCATTCTTTGTCTGACAAGCCTGGCAAAAAAAGGTCGTGTGGGAAACTATTATCTACAGCTTGTGCAATTTGTTGAAGTTGCGGGATAAGTCAGTTTTTATCCATGAACAATGGACATAACCTTGTATGGACTTCAGGGTGAAAAGAAAGTCATTTCTACAGATTGCCATTGGGGCAAGCTGAGGCTAGCGTATACTAGCCCAAAAGTGATTTCAACCAGCCCCAAAAACTTTTTGATGAGCAGAATTGATTTCACAGTTCTTCTATAATTTGAATTCCTCAAAAAAACTCCACTTGCCCGTCGGGCCAGTTAAGAACAGAATTCACTAACCCGATAGCAAAATCCGCTAGCCCACTGAGGGCTATCGGACACCACTTTCTTTGCACGCTGGGACTAGCATTTTATTAGACTCTTTCTCGAGGATCAAAAACAAGATACCGCGCGTTACCCTTAAAAAATAAGCCCTGGGGTTCATGTTTTCTAAAGGCCTTTAAGGGGCTTATATTCGGAGGAGCTTATTAAGTGAGGGAAATTGTAGCCTCTGTTTCATTCTCCTTGCGGCTCACCACTCATTTGCGCGCTCGGCAAACAAAACCACCACCAGCAACGCAGGTTAGGAAAATTCGCGTTTAAAATCAACTGGGCTTGGCTGGGCTTCCACTTGAAGGGACTGTTGTGCCAGCACTTTGTGAATGTATAAATGATAATTTTGGCGCATTGCCTGAACAGCGAATTTTGCTAAAAATGGAGTACGGCGTACATGCCAAAAATGGCCGTACAAAAACTTACGAACAATAGAATCTGCAGCCAAAAAAAGCCCATAGATACGGTAATTTATAATTCACACACTAGTTAAAACCGAAGTTGACTTCATAGGTAAGCTCAAAGTCCGTAGAACTTTTACCTGTATGAACATTCTCGTCCGAGCTTGTCTCTTTAGGTTCTTTTGTGGCATGGTTTACTTAGCATTTGATGAAAATTACCAAAAATAAGCCCACAAGGGCTTATTATTTAAAGAGGGAAGGGAGGGGCTAATTGTCGGAACTTTAAGGTAGTTATTCAAGTAAATGTTTCAGTTACATTAGCATAGACATTGAACAATTAAGGTAAAAAATCTAAGAATTTTGAAATCTAGGCCTTTTGCACCACGAATCGCGAGGCAGATAGACAATAGGTAATGAGAAAGGGACTGACAAAGAGGTTTGACTTGAATGGTTATACCTTAGGATTTCATCCACAGACACAAAAGTTAGAACTACATACAAAATAAATTGTACCATGTGAAAGTACTTCTGAAGAGGTTTCATTTGAACGGTAACACCATAGGATTTCATCCACAGACTCAAAAGTTAGAACTACATACTAAATAAATAGTACCATGTGAAAGTACTGCTGAAGAGGTTTCATTTGAAGGGCAACACCATAGGATTTCATCCACATACTCAAAAGTTAGAACTACATACTCAATAAATGGTACCATGTGAAAGTACTGCTGAAGAGGTTTCATTTGAATGGTTACACCGTAGGATTTCGTCCACCGACAAACATAGGGTCACCTTGTACCGCATAGTAGACAGAAACTTTAGAAAACCCAGAAAAGAACTGCTCGACAGCCTTTACCGGTTTGAATAGCAATCCTTTAGGATTTCAAGCTAAAGCTACATGCTAAAACATTAGCCAAGTACAGCTGAAGAGGATGTGTTTGAATGGCGATACATTCCATCCATAGACTTTATCGTTCGTCCAGAGTAACAAAAAGGTTAACAGAAAAGTGCTGCTCGTTATTTTTTATCGCAATGGTCCGGGATAATGGTATTCTGTACTTCGGAGGAAAATTTACAACTAATGATGTAGAGCCTACTAGAAAGAAGTGCTGAGTAACTTTCATTTGAACGGTGACTCCATAAATTTTTTTTTTACCACCTCAAAAGTTAGTACAGTAGAAGCTCGATTTAACGAAGGGCCAGAGGACTGGCAAAGTTTGTTTCTATATCGAGGTTCTTTTTCATACATTTTACTATTACTGGGGTCAAGAAAATTCTTCGTTATACCGAGGACTAAGTTATATAGAGATTCGTTATATCGAGGTTCCACTGTACTTACTTTTTTACAATAACTGATGTCTCCTAACCTCTGGTCTCGTCCGAGTAAAGGGTTGAATTATTCGCGTAAAATGACAGTAAATCATCACTTACTTTGCCTCGTGGAAGGTAAGAACTTAAAACGGCGTCCAAAGCTTTGCCACGTCGTGCTTTCAATCGGTCCTCTCGCGCTGCTTTAATACTGCGAGATTAATTTAATATGCTCTTAAATTTAAATTTTAAAAAATTAATTTACTTTTAATAACTTTCGTGCGAAGCTAATCATTTGCGGATTACCATAACGGAGTTCTGTCATAACAGGTTCAGCTTTGTTTAGTTTTCCAATTACTTACTGATGGCTTGTAAGTGCCAAAATCACAGCTTTGGAACAAATAAATATGTCTCCCGTACGGTTGCATACAGCAGAAAAAAATTCGAAAAGCTCTTAGGCTGAAGACCTCAACTGAGTTGGATTCCGCAAGTTCTTCCGTTTTGTACGTCCATTCTACCTTTTTTTGTATCTACTGTTTTATTTAAACCTTCTTTTTTGTTTTATACGGTTACAATTCATTTTTGTGTTTTGCTTAATTAAATGGCAAGCTGGGCCCAGTGGTTGAAATTCACTGAATATCATGGCGCAGCTACTTTATAATATTTTTTTATTGAATTTTCTAGATTAGAACTGATAGTCCGTATATTGTATTAAGGTTATCAGAAAAGTTCTGCACATTGGCATGAAGAGTGAGCTTCATTGGAAATGAATATAATGGAGCCTCCGGTGTAAATCGTGCGATCAGTTAAAAAAGTGTTTTTTGACGATCATTGTTTTCGGGCTATTCAAGCTTCAGTCATGACCTTTTTTAGCCGTCGGCTTGTTCTTTCTAGGGATTATTGGTAATTTTATTAATATTAATCCAAACTATTCCTCCATTTCAAATTGGCACAAATCCCCAGGCTAATTAGCCAGCTGGCGTTGACTAAACTTGGAAGACATTTGCAATGTCCTGTTAAATGACGTCAGTAGCACAAGCTATTACCAGGAAAAGGGATTGCAACCGAGAAGCCCCGGGGACGAGGCTGAGTTAGCTCGGTTGTTTTGGTATGGGATTCTTTGGTAGCATGGTTCGTACAATATTGAAAAGGTCTTGAATTTTAGTAGTCGTCTTGAAAAGTCCTTAGATTCGGTTAAAGTCCTTGAAAAGCACTTGATTGTTTTATTGGGTCTTGAAAAGTCCTTCAAATTTACTACCTTGTCTACGCCAGACACCCGTTTTCTGTAAACGTAGGTTTTTTGCCGAGGAAAACCTGGCTCATCCTCAATGTAAGAACTTATGAAACTCACGGGTAACGTGAAAACATTTTTGTGCATGAACAATATTTTATTTCTGTCTTTATTTCAAATGCTTTTTCTGTACCTCAGATGCAATTGCAAGTCATACCCAGTCATTTTGCAAAGTCTTGTTGCCGAAAGTTGTAACTGAGTTAAATAATGTGATCAACCATGGCTGAAGAAGTTAAAAAATCGTAAGTGACTCCATAACGTTTTTTAGCCAATAAGGTGTTCAAAAGAGGGTTAAATAATGCCTATTTATTGAATAAATCGTAGTCCTTGAAAACTGTAATTTGTCCTAGAAAAACCCTTGAAAAGTCCTTGATTTTTCTGAAGTTGTAGGAACCATGTGAAAATGGCGGAAAATTTCACATGTTTTGCGAAGAATAGATAACTGAACTTCTGCCTAAAAACATCGCAAAAAGAGCCTCATTCAATAATTGCTTATTGTTACTTGTGGGGCCTAGATTTGAGGGTAACGAGTTTATATCCCCTTAGCTGAAAGGTTACATGGTTCTATATTTGCACAGACTTTCTTCAAAGCTGTTGAAAACAATCGTTTTAATGTTGACAGACTTACAGAAAAAAGGTGTCTTGTTTTTTCACTTTTCTTCGTGGTTTAAAAACCACGGAAAAAAGTGAATTTATGGGCGAGTAGGGTTAACCTAATTATTAGTAGTGGTTAGTTCGCTCCCTCTGGCGTTAACGATGTCAAGACCATTTCTAGTTAGTCAAAACTAACCATTTCTAATGAGTACGTGGTATAGACCTCCCGACTCCCCGGTGAGTCGTTTTTAACGAAATTGACAAGGGGAACTAGGAATTTTTTTCTCTTGGGTGATATTAACGTTGATTTTTTTTCCAGATATGACAGGATCTAACGCTGTTAAATTAAAAAATATACTTGTTATTTATGACCTGGATTAGCTAATCACAGAGCCCACAAGAATCACTCTAAATTCCCGCTCTTTAATTGACCTTCGTATTACGAACTCACCTTAAAGACTGCAAAGTGTGGCGTTGTGCAACTTGCAATCAGTGACCATGCACTTATTTATATTCCACATAAGGCCCATTATCAGCGTACGGGTTCTAGGATAATCCGCAAAACCCGTCAAGTGAGAAATTTCCATAAAGCAAACTTCCTAAGGGACATACAGCAAAAGGAATGGCCAAATATATAAACACTTGACGATCCAAAGGAGATGTGGTCAACATGGAATTAAGGGTATGCTAATGGAATCTATTGACAAAGATTCACCACTTAAATCCAAGTGGGTTGGCAGCAAAAAGTGCCCATAGATTACTATAACCAGTTACGCAATGAAATCCGTAAATGAGATTTCTTGAAAGCTGTTATGGAATGCGAACGTTTGCCATGGGATCAATATAGACTAGCCCGGAACCAGACTGATAACGAAATTAAGAAGGCAAAGCGAAAATATTTCACTGAAAACCGGGAGTCTCTAAAAAAAATTATATACGACCAGCTTTGTGAGTGGAATTAAGGGTATGCTAAATCTATCGACAAACATTCACCACTTAAATCCAAGTGGTTTGGCAACAAAAAGTGCCCATAGATTACTATAACCAGTTACGCAATGAAATGCGTAAATGAGATTTCTTGAAAGCAGTTATGGAATGCGACCGTTTGATATGGGACCAATATAGACTAGCCCGGAACCAGACTGATAACGAAATTGAGAAGGCAAAGCGAAAATATTTCACTGAAAACCGGGAGTCTCTAAAAAAATTATATACGACCAGCTTTGTGAGTATCTTAATGAAAACAACATACTAACCCATTGCCGATCTGGATTCCACTCATTACACAGTACACTTACTGCGTTGGTCGAAGCCACGAATAGCTGCATGGTCCGTCAAAGTTGGCAATGGCCTTGTTATTGGTGTAATTTTTATCGACCTTAAAAAAAGCCTTTGACACCATTGACCATAATGTTCTTATACGGAAGCTTTACAAATATGGTGTTGATAGGAGTAGCCTCAAATGGTTTGAATCACAGCGACCGAAGCCAAAAATGCAGTATAAATGGCTACTTGTCAAATAATGCCCCAGTTTCCTGTGGAGTTCCACTGGGAAGTAATCGTGGACCACTGCTATTCCGTCTAGTTTACCTAATTTCCTCAATCTAGCCTATTCAAGAATGTTCGCCGATGACACTGATATATCCTTTGCTGCCAGTACAACGGCTGACCTTGGAAATGTCATAAATTTAGAGTTACGAAACCTCAATCGCTGGACTGATATCCAATTAACTATAAGCCGTCGCCAAAACTGAATTTATGATAATTGGGTCAAGTCAATGAATGTATGCTCTTTCGAATAATCAGATTAATATCGAGATCGACGGTAAACCGATCCAAAGAGTTGATGCAGCCAAATCTCTGGGTTTGCTAATTGACGAACACCTTCCATGGTCAAAACATTTAGACCATAAAAGTATGAAAATAACTTCGGCCATAGGCGCCCTTAAACGCGTAAGAACAGCTCTCCAAATATGCCAAGCGTTAATTTTACCCCACTTTGACTACTATAGCTCCGTTTGAGATGGACTCAGCGTCGCCTTGAGTGATAAGCTGCAAAAACTCTAAAATAGGGCTGCCAGAGTCATTACCAGGTCCGGTTACGATGCGAGCGCTAGTTTCCTTCTAAATAGGCTTCACTGGGACAATCCTGCCACACGTTGAAAGAAGCCAAAGGCCATATTAATGATTAAAACAATAAATGGGCTTTCCCTTGGGGGAACTCCCATATGAAAGGGGCAGGATGCTCGTCGTCTCGCTTAGGGGTGTAAATTTCAGATTTTGGTCGCGCTTAGGGTGTTCTGGGCAAAACACCATTATATTTAGCTGCAAAGGTCTCTTTTAGGGTTGCACTAGCCTTTGCCAGGCTCTCAGATAGTATAGTGCGACTTTTCCGACACCACCATCTCGGAGCCTGGAACAGGCTAGGGTTGCACTCGAAGAAATATTTAAAAATTGTACATTTTCAATTCGTTTTATTTACTCGATTTATGTAATCGAAGTTTAAAATGATCGCTTTTAGGGGTTGGGCCACGCCCAGATTGGTCTCCTTTTGGGGGTTTCAAAAATTTCCGACGAGCATCCCCGCCCCTTTCATATGCGAGTCCCCCCCTGGGGGGCTTTACCCCGTGTACCTGCAGGATTTATTTAACTTCCGCAGTACTATGTATAACCTAAGAGATTCCGAGATTAAACTAGACTTGCCCAAACCTCGCACAAACTATCGAAAACGTAGCTTTGGCTACAGCGGGGCGGTCCTGTGGAATAGCTTGCCCCTTAGCTTAAGGAAATTGGACGCTTTAAAGGGGAAATTCACTGACATTACAACAACAATCAGTCAGGCTCCCACACGGCAATCCTGTAAAAGGGATATTACTTAATCAGTTTTTTTATTGTAATACTGAGGATTTAACCGTGTATAAATAAAACCCCAGTAAAGTAGGAGCTGCTCGTAAGGTGTTTCCTCATTGATTGGTTGCAGAAAACAACAACACATCCTTGTTTATCATTATTTCCCACTGTTTCACGGTTAGGGTATCGAACCAATTGGCTCTTAGGGTTAGGAGGGCTGCTACATGACTGTATGTATGTATTTATGTTCGCTATTCGATGTAGCTGTTTTCTCGTCTAAAATTGTGTAGCAAAATTTATCTTGCACACAAGCTGTCAATGAGGATACACCACAGACCCAACCCGAAAAAAGTCTCATCAGTATGCATGTCTTTTAAAAAGAGCAAATGTTTCATGCATTTTTTAAAACATATTAAATATGCATTTCAGTGTTTACTCTCGGCAAGGCAAACAGTGGTCAGTTCATTTTCAAAGGTTCAAACTTTGATCCGTAGTCTAATGTTTATTTATTTTGAATGTTGTCTGATTGATTCATTGAACGGAAATTTTTGTCAAGTTCAATACACATCAAGCTGTATTAATATTCACTCTTTTATAAGCACTCAACACGCGTTTGAAATTTGCATAATCTTTTCAATTTCATTTCTTTCAGCCCACGGTATTAAGTCGATACATGTACACGATGGCGAGAAACTGAACCATTTATCTGCTAATCGCCAAGGAAGAAACAGAGACTGCATGAGAGATGGAAGAGAAACAACTCGAAAGAAAACGCTCTGGGGAAACTGATCGTGGAAAACAAAATTTTCTTCAAAGATTACGTGGAATTAATGCATGCACGCCTGAACGGCTCAACTATAAAGTCTTATTCTTTGCTTGTTATGCTGCATACGCCTGCTTGTATACTTTCATCCCGCTGTATTTTAAACAGCTGGGCTTATCAGCCTCGCAGACCGGAATCCTTATTGGTCTTCGTCCTTTGTGTCAAGCGATCGGGGCACCCTTTTGGGGAATCCTCGCTGATAAATACAAAGCTCGGAAACTGGTCCTGCTTCTCGGTTCAACTGCTTGGCTGATCAAGAACCTGTTGATTCTAGCCATTCGGCCGAGTCATGAAGTTTGCGTTGCAAAGCCTTTATCACCTGGAAATCAATCTCAGTCGCTGTATGCGGTCGCGCTGTCGAAGGATATAGCTATACCGTCAATTTCAACAGCCACAAGCATCTCTCATAACAAATACAAATACTTTGTGCAAGTGGATAACGATGAACTCGCGCGTATATTCTATATTTTTCTGGCGCTCGTGCTCGTGGGCGAGCTGTTCGGTTCCATAGTTCACCCTCTTTTAGATGGATGCGCCGTCGATTACCTGGGTGATGAGAGGAAATCATACGGGCGGATTCGTCTGTGGGGTTCCGTGGGAATGGTCATAGCCAACTTGATGGCCGGCCTTTTAATCAATCATTACGTTTACCACTACTGCGGGCAGACTCGTAAGGACTATGCAACTGCTTTTTACCTATTTGCTGCTTTCATGGGGGTAACGATCCTTCTTCTTTTTTTCGTTAAAATCGTGTATTCTGAGACACCAAAACAGTCGCTAAGAGATATCAAAGAGGTGTTCAATTCTCGCCTTAAACTCTCTTTCTGGTTTGTGGCGATTGCTTTTGGAATGAGCGATGGATTTCAAGGCGACTTCAATTCGTGGTTTCTTGATGAACTTAACGCAACATCTTTTCAGGTAATGAATTGTGATAGTGCAGAATGTCGTTAAATGTAAACAATATAGGTTAACCGGTGCCTGCTTCAAATGGTGTCTGTGTAGTGATTTAGTTATCACTGAGAGCGTACATTAAAGTACACTCTAAATCAGAAAGATCTGTTTCAGCCCTAAAAATAGGGCCGTTTCGGTGAGTAAAATACAGTCCTATTTTTGAGTCTAATTTGGCTTCCTTAAATCAGGGCCAATACAGTCCAATTAGCTAGGGCTGATTTGACCCCAGGGCTGAAATGGGCCCTACCGTGGGCTGGAATAACCTTTTGATTGAGCTTTTTTGGCCTAAATTGTGTTCAAATGGCTCCAGGAAGGGCTGAATTAGACTTTGGCCAGCAGGGCTGAAACAGATCTTTTTAATTTTCAGTGTAAGTTAAATTCTTTAACGTTCTTTAAAAGTAACCTTCCAAACAAAGTTTTCATCAGGGTAAAGGCAATTAGTTTAAACATGCTCTAGCCGGCGTGGCAGGCGCGCAAGGCAGGCGTGAAAGGTGTTCGAAAGGAAGGGGAGAAAGTTGGTTATGCTTAAACGCGATGGGCAAGATGGTTCCCTTTTGGTATATCGCTCTCGCGTGCGCGCACGTGCTCGCGCGTCCTTCGAGCCTCGCGCACCTGAATTTTCCCCTTTCTAAATCCCTGCTAACTTATTACGCCTCCCTCCTCGTGAGATTACGGATTTGACAAATGAAAAACACACCTAAATTTCAGTATAAAAGAAAATCGAGGGGGAACCCCCGGGGGGTACTCCCTATTATGGCCTATACCGGGAGGCTCTACCCGAAAGGGGTACCTTTTTCAGGCTGCATGAATACGAAAGGGTAGGGATTTTACTCGCAGAAGTATGTGAAAGGGTGGGAAAATCTGTCATTTGGGTCTGTGAAAGAGCCTAAAAGGGCTAACAGATGAATTTTATGGCTTTATAAAGTTGAGAAAACGGGTTTTGTTTGGAGACTGGTTCCTATTTAAAAGACCATGCATTTACAGCAGTTTTTTTTCTTTGCATCCCTTTTTAAACAAGGTATGTGAAAGGGAAACCATTTTTCAATAGAAGGTATAAGGGGCACCTTTTTCGTGAAAAATGGTATATAAAAGGGTAAGGGGTTGGACCTCGGGGCAGAGCCTCCCCGTATAAAAATTTGTTGAGTGCTCCCCCGGGTGGGAACTTAAACTAAGTTGAACAAACACCAGAAGCCCATTATGAGCTCCTGATGTCATCTAAGAGGCGCATAAAATTCAGGTTTTCCTCAAAAGATGATGATTTTCACATCCTCATGCATGGCACGTGAGACAAAATCTTTTCCAATGTGTTTATCCAATTTTTCGTTCTATCCTTCCAGGTAGGGTTGGCAGCAGCCTTGCATTTCACCACAAGCGCCCTGTGTTACTTCGCGGCGAACTATTTCCTGGAAATGTTTGGATATTTCAAAACCATCGCTGTCGGGATGGCCTGTTACTGTGTAGTGTTCATATGCTACTCTTTCACCCATAGCCCATGGGTGGCTCTCGCCCTCTTTGCAGTAATCGGTGGAGTATTTGCAGTCACGTGGACGGCGTGTGTAGCGTACGTAGGATCAATCTCGACTGCTATTGGTTTAGGAGCAGCAGCACAAGGTAAAGACAACGCAGTATAGCNTATCCTTCCAGGTAGGGTTGGCAGCAGCCTTGCATTTCACCACAAGCGCCCTGTGTTACTTCGCGGCGAACTATTTCCTGGAAATGTTTGGATATTTCAAAACCATCGCTGTCGGGATGGCCTGTTACTGTATAGTGTTCATATGCTACTCTTTCACCCATAGCCCATGGGTGGCTCTCGCCCTCTTTGCAGTAATCGGTGGAGTATTTGCAGTCACGTGGACGGCGTGTGTAGCATACGTAGGATCAATCTCGACTGCTATTGGTTTAGGAGCAGCAGCACAAGGTAAAGACAACGCAGTATAGCTGAAGAATGCAATTGCCTGATTTCAAACCGAGGGAGGCTGGATACGAGTCTGTTTATTATGGGATAAGCCACTCGAGATCGACAAAATCACAAAGACGAAAACGAGATCTGCAAAATCCTCATGTTTTGCGTTTGTTGGGCCTATATGAACGAGATACAGCCATTCAAAAACTACAAAATTAACCAAGAAATATGGACGTCCGGCAATGCGTACATCTCTTAGTAATTTTTCAAGTGTTGTAATAACTGTATCTTTATCAGTATTGGCTCGATTAACACCAAGCTTGAGAATTTTCCTTACCTCAGTGAGCTTTTCCTGGCTATATCCCGTGTTTTTTACCCCATAATACACGGACTGTGCCCAGTCGTCTTTCTCGGTTTGAAATCAGGCAATAACACCCATACCTAAGGGCCGAGTACAGGTCAGTCACACTGTTGCGAGTACCAATTATTTCCTCTTATAGTAAAATTCATCTATGCACATGCAGTATATTTAAAATTCTATCAGAGTTCTATTCGTCAATATTCTGTTGTTCGTTGCAGATAAAGCTCAGATAAGTTCTCCACGTGTTTTCCTCCGAATAAAATTCATAGATCAGGGTACTTAGAACAACCCCACTGGTTAGTCAGGTGTAAAGTAAAAAACACCCTTGTTTATATTTTGCTGAGGGGACGGGGAATGCGTCGAAATTTAAAGCGCAAGTCCCCATAGGCCATTTGCATGATGGCGTCGTTTTTCCTCTCTTTTTTATTTTTGTAAACTGAGCGAAGTGTAAAACAACAAAATCAAGAAAAACAACGAGATTTCACCATTTTGGAAAGGTCCCACTGCGTTGTTTGTCTCTCTAGCAACGTGTTTTTGTACCGTTAAGTTTTAAACATTTTGGATTAGTTTTTGTGATATCCGGTATAATGATAATAACACTTTTTGAGACCTTGATAATTAAAGATAACACAAAAACCGAATCTATTAATCGTCTATTATACACTGTTTTTAGGAAAATAACGAAAGCACAGCGTCGCACGGAACACACTTTTCGCTGTGGTTAGAAATAATGCACTGCCCACTCAACCTGCATTTTTGTAGGTTGCGCTGATTTAAAAAAAAATAGCTGGAGGTTCTTAGCCAATGAGAAGACAGATAGTAGGTACAATTTATGATAAAATTATTTTTTCTCATTTTACAGGTATTCTGAATGGACTGTTTGTAGGTGTTGGTAACGGATCTGGCACCATGCTTGGCGGTTTGCTGGTCAGCAAAACTGGAATTCGTGTAGCGTACAGACTGTTTGCTGCTTTCCTCACCTTAGTAATGTTATTGTTTCTCGCTTGCCAATGGCGGGGAGAAAACAATGATGATAAAACATCGTATCGAGCGCTACCGAACAAGGACGAGGAGGATTCTAATGAGTAGTGATAATCGGCTGATAAAGTTCTCTTTTCGGAGACCTCTAGAGTTTACCAATTTGAAATGGCGCTCCCGGGACGTTTATTAAATTGTAGGGGTTCAAGAAGGGACTTTCATCTTGATAAATAAGAGGCATTTC
>CALNXI010004089.1:0-5000 GCA_942486025.1 Porites evermanni
ATATATATATATATATATATATATATATATATATATATGCAAGTCTGTAACTGAAAATGCTTGGGCCTTTGGACAGTTAATCTGACTTATTAGCTCGACAGACTCCAAAACTCTGTATTACTGCAGTAGACTGGTGTGCGCACTACGATTGCGATGCACTGTGGATTCAAAATTTTCAAGATGGCGGCGAAGGTCGAGAAATTTCGCAGGTTATGTGCTTCATTTTTCAATAGATACAGTTCTTTCCTTAGATCGTTGTTCTCGATTTCGTAAGCTAATATTTGTTTAGATTTTGTCTGTGAAGAAAAACAAATCAATATTCTCGATTTCAATCTAACACGTGGAGCCCGAAGATTCCTCCTGTAAGATCATGAAATTTGAACCCGGTTTTTAAGAAGCTATAATTTCCATTATATTGCCCGTCGAAAGTAGAAGGTAGTTGTAAGTGTTTCTACAAACCTTGTTCTACGCGAATTTTTTCAGTGGAACTCAGTGGTGATTAGACTCTGTAGCAGGCATTTAAAAGGAAAGGGAAAGGGGTTTTGGGCACAAGAGAAATGCGAAGAGTGCACGAGGAAGGAGGGAGTGATTAGAACATTCACCTGGTTGATGTTTATAAGACAGAGTGATAAGAAAGCTTTGTCTCCAAAGAAGATTGTAAATGTTGATTTATCTCTGCTAAAGTGTACAGAATTTTTTCATAGATTTCAAAAATAAGAACCTGTTTCAAATTTTAGGCTAAACCGGTTTTTATATAGAGGGGGCTCATCTGGCATATTTTGGCCTAACAGGTTCTTATCATTCAGGTTCTAAGTCAGGGGGTTTTACTGTACTACTAGGATCCACCTCTGCAATAACTGGTAACCCAAAAGCCCTCTTTACGGACAAGCGCTTCATACAGACACCTGATCAAGGCTTTGCTCTAGTAGGGCCCTGTGGTCCCTGGCAACTAACTTTTGTTTTTGGGCGACTAGAAAATCTCAGACTCTTCATACAAATCATATGCTGGGCAGCTTAGATTTTACAGGTTCAGAGAACTGGGCTCCTTTCAATATATTCCTTAGAGCACAGCCTTGCTCATCATTACAGACAGCTTGCTTTGTTCCCTGAAAAAAAGCCCTTAAATTTTCTCTAAATTAAGATGGACAATTTCTACGGTCCCCTCAGTGTCTGTATAACAGAGTTGACTGTGAGTATGATGAGACCTATGACACCATATTTAAATTATAAAATTGAAACGAGGAGAAAGGAAAGGGGTCTCAAGCTATGTTGCCCCAGCCCTGATTATAGGAGATTTGTATACATGTATGAATTTCACATTTTGAAGAGTTTTTATAATCCAAAAAATATGTGATAACATGTGTTTGTACATACTGACACAATCGTTAAACCGGTCAGTGTAAAACGCAGACTGCGGACTGCAGACTGCAGACTGCGGGCCAGGGGTAAAATGCAGACTGAGTGTAAAATGCAGACTGCAGACTAAGAGTAAAACGCAGGCTGGGGTAAAATGCAGACCGAGCATAAACTGTAGTCGTGGAAGGGTTAAAGGGCAAAAAAATCCCGCAAATACATGTAAACGAACACTTACTTGATGACATCTGCTTTCACAAATCCATTCCTTTCTTCTCTGGAACGTCATCGACGACCCGAAAACATAATCCCAATCTTGAACCTTTTTTCCATCCGAGAGACTTCACGGTTCAACTTTTGATGCGAAGTTTTCGATATACGCGACCAGGGACCGTGAATTGGTACAACACCAGTACAACACCACGATGTTTACGCTTAAATGAAAGCTGCTGACCCAAAATACTGTACAGGAAGAATTATGGCGATAAAAAAGGGAGTAAGTCATTCCAACAACAAAGAAAGATGTTCTGCAGGAAATTTGGATGACCTTCTATGAAAGTATTGCAAATCAAGGTACGCAGACTTAAGCTGTTTGGATGTTCAGTGAAACTTTTGGCGAATGTGCAATTCACTTTGACTAGGAAGCGAAGTGTGTAACTGATACCGGCTAGCTATTTCACCGATTTGAAGAAGAAGGAGCACAAATGTTTAAAAATGTCTACAGTCTTTATTCTGCATTTTACCCCAGCCTGCGTTTTACTCTTAGTCTGCAGTCTGCATTTTACACTCAGTCTGCATTTTACCCCTGGTCCGTAGTCTGCAGTCTGCAGTCCGCAGTCTGCGTTTTACACTGACCGATCATCAAACAAATAGTGGCTGAAGCTTTTAAAATCTATTGACTGCATCAGGCTTTGTTATCACAAATATGCCATTTTCAGTTTCAATCCAGTTATAAGACATTCTATGACTCATACCAATAGAAAATATATGGGCAAATAAAGATACTCAATATTATATTATCTATAAATAGGACACAAGTTCATTGTACACAAATACTCTCTACTTTATTTACTTGTCTTCATGTGATGATAAATACAGATGTTAAGCAAAACGAAATGCAGACTTGGTGCCAACAGAGAACCTTGAAAAGATGACCCCCTCAACTTCGATTCTCTTATTACAGCTAGCAAGTGAACATCTTGCAATGCTGAATGACAAAACAAAATAAGCTCACTGTGTTTAAATACCGTGGCCGGGTATTCTGAAGAAGCTCCTAGTATTTTATGAGTATATCACACGGCTATGCATAAAGCCATATCAGTACCTCTTAGCACTAGTTGCACTGATTTCACGGTGAATTCAAAATTTTCGGCGAACCGCGGGTCTTACCTCCAGTGCTTTTCATGATAGAAGCATTGAACAAAGCGTTTCTGTGCCGACTTTTCTCGGTCAGTTGCAAACAGGATGCAAGTGATTACGAACAAAATACACCAGAATACACTTATCAACGGAATGAGACTGTTTTTTCCTTGAGAATTGGACAGACTTTCTTTTTCAAGAGCTTCCGGAAGAGATTCAAAGCAAAATCGTATATATCTACAGCGTAATTAACGAATATTCACTCCGCAGTCGAGATGTTCACTCCACGCCATCTTGACACAAATGATCAGATTTTGAATACCGCCCATGATGCTTAGCGATCGTAGTGCGCACACCACCTGTCTAAAGGCTAAAAGGAATATGCATCCTTCAACAACAGCCATAATAACTGCCACAGAATATGCAAACGGAATATCTCTACAAATACACATGTACAGATATTTTATTGAAATTTGTGTCCATTGGAATACGTCCCATGAATATTCATATTTTGCATCTTTAGGGATTTTTATGCATCAAGGGGATGCAGGACGTAGAGGTTACAAAGTCACTGCATATCTTTTTGTATGGACAAGAGATAGAAGATTTTGTTTATAGCTTGTGGTTGTCGCTTAACCAGAAGCTACACATGTATATAGCTGATTCAGTTAAGGTTGGCTATTGGGCATTTGGCAAATCAAACAATGCAATGATTTCCCTGAGTGAGCACCAAACAATAGCTTACTTAATTGCTCAATTCCTAATGCCCGAAGCAACCTTTATTGAATCAGCTGTACATGGGTGCAATGTCTTACAGGTCCTAATTGTTTACATGTAACACACTCAATGTCAAATATATCATGTTCCCTGAAACTTTTAAGGAATTCCCAAGGAAAGAAAAATTACCATTTTAGGCTTGTAGCTTCCAAACTTAGGATAGGAAATCATAATTTAAAAATAGAAACTGGAAGATTTACAATCCCCAAAACTCCTGAAGACATTAGAATCTATGATCATTGCAACCAAAATTCGGTTGAAAATGAAGCATAAATTATTTCACTGTGATCAATACAACGATTTGAGAAAGACTCTTTTTATTAAAATCAACGACCGAAATACATTATTTACACATTACAATATCCATGATAAAGTCTGTTTTCTTTTTAACAATACTGATTCACATATCAGCAGGCTAGCTGCTAATTTCATCTTTCAAGCATTTGAAAGACGAAAGAAACATAGTAATTCTACCGTTCCATCATATCTGCATTTCCTTAAACTTAGCTGTTTATTATTGTTATTTTAATCGGTAACACTTGTACAAAATGGTAATACTGAATAAACTTGTTGTTGTTGTTGTTGTTGTTGTTGTTGCTGTTGTTGTTGAGTCAATATAATAAGTTAAATGTCTATAATATACAATTTCATTATTGAATTTTACTTCCCAACTATACCTACATTTATTCTCGCAAGACCTAAGCTTGAAAGGCCGAGCCAGAGCATTCACTATTGGTTTTGTGCTTTGATATAACTTGATATTGCTATTTGTGAGCGAAAGAGGACGGTCGCAAAGCTTAATTAACGTGACACATTTGGCGTGAGATCAAGAATGTAATCTACAAAGGAAAAAGAGTCGTTTCGATACGAACTTAAGCAGTGAAACTGCAAAAATATTGCGATTACCTGATGTATAGTTATACTGCGTGAACAAGAAAAACATATGTCGCGAAATATTGGCTGTACACTTCGACTGAATCAATTTGTATCTGAACGAGTTGTATCTATAATATATATTTTTTTTCCTGAAATCACCCATAACCCCCTCAAAAGCCAAATGGTCGGCACCTAAAATCCACGAAACATTTCCTCAGTTGACAGATTCTGATTTGTCGATCATTTCTAAAGCCTTTTGAAACAATGGGGGACAAAACTCTCTGGAAAAGAGGGGAGAAATTCATTTCTATTTACCTCTATCCGTAGAGTCCGTACGGACCGTCGTTCAAGCGTACGTTACGTCATAACAAAATTTTCTCGGATAGATATTTTACAAAATCTTGTTACCCATGGTGCTCCGCTGCACGCACTTCGCGCGCGAGAGTGCTCCGATGTGAAGTTAATTGGAGGTCCCGAAAAGTCCCGTTAAGTCACAATAGTCCTCGGTGGCAGCCAGTTCACACGCAGTATAACTTATCGGTTTTACCTTTCTGTCTAAACAAAAGGCCAAAATTAAAATAGAGAGAATTCACCATTAGACGCAGGTTGCGCAAATGCATCGCACGGAAATAGAA
>CALNXI010004089.1:10000-17070 GCA_942486025.1 Porites evermanni
AATATACAGTAATATATAGACTTAGCAGGGGCTAAAACCGAAGCTCCCGTTAATAAATATATAATTTAAATGAAACATGAAACTTGTAATTCACAAATCAATTAACTTTAAGGCACATTCATGGGACTAAGGAGGGAAAGGCTTAGTGATTTAAACAATTGTAATTTGACAGTCCAAGAGTGAAACAAATTTTAATTCGAGTTAATAGTCTTTTATGTACACCCAAAATAGCAAAAATCATCGTAGATCACAGTAGATTAGGCCTGGAAAACAAATTCTTCGGAAACAAAATAACCCAGTCGCCCACCTACACCACCTTTATTTTATAAGGTTAATTCATTGTCTCTCCAAACACTCCGAGGTAGAGACTACTGAACTGGACAGCCCAGAAATATATGCGACACACGATAGTCCTTGGTGGTGGCAGCCCGGCAATTTACACGTTGCATTCCTCTGTCTAAAAGAGTGGCCAAAATAAAAAAAATCAGGTCGGACTTTTTGTGTTCGATAATTTTACTTTAAAGGTAAATAATGGCGACAAATCTGGAGGTGTGTAAGCCACTACATGTAAAACTTTTTATACATCACATCTGAGGTAAAGAGTTACTTTGAGGAGGCGCTCTTCTTCTTCTTCTTCTTCTATTTTTTTTTTTATTTTATTTTCCCTATCATACGGACCTTGGACAGAATTTGTCCTTTTCTGGTCAAGTGATCTCAAGTTCTAATCAGCATAAAGTAGATAAATGTTATCAGTAATTAAATAAAAACGTAATTTGTCAGAAGAGTTATATAAATCATTGAAGTACAACAAGAACAACAAGAACGCACTTACAGCGGCATCACGTCTCGCCTGCTTGGAGATTAGATCGAGAAATGAGGAGGCGATTAATTCTACAAGAAACATGATGTACTCGCTAAAGGTTTTTTACTTCCTACTTTATCGACGTCGATTATTTGTTTCTGAATTGACTTAGAACGCGTGTTAACGACGAACAAAAATACCTCTGCGGTCGCAGGCTATGGGCTACGCGTGTATAAATACACGAAAATTCAAGGACCTCGATTCCAGAGAAATGACATTATTGCCAGAGATCGAAAAAGTGATTTACATGGCACGTCATTTCAATCATCGCCGACAATAAATCGCATCCTCATCAGAAGACTCATTTGCATACAGTGAGAGTTTACAACACCATTTTGCTAATTAAGATTCTCATTTTTTTCGACCACTCAGTAGTGTTCACTTGCTCCAAAGTAATCAATGCTTTCAAGCGTTAGAATTCGTGGACCGACACGTTTCGGAAAAGCTCTAAATTTAATCTTTCCTAAGCTTTCTTCGCAAAACATGCGTGGCTTCGATCATGCAACGATTCTTAGTCCCAGTTTCCACGGTCTCCGCAAGGAACGCCTGGCACAATGACCTGCCTTTTGTGACCCAAAAAACGACCAAAAAATGCCAGGGGGTGCTTCCAGAAAAATTGGGAGGGGGTGTGCGGCACGCTTCCTGAAGCTCTTACCCTATTTCAGACCAAAATTTGTGATTTTCGCTACCCTATTTCGCCTAGCCCGGCGCGTGACCGGAGCGCGAGACAAGCTTTTACGGCACGTACACGGTAGTTGGCTTAAACATTAAAAGGGAAATGGTCTTATCGCCAAATGATGAAGAAGTAGCTAATTCTTCTAACTGAAAACATAGCCAATTCAAGACTAGAGTGCACAAACAATACCCTATTTCAGACCAAAACAGCCAAAAAAAACATACCTTTTGGCGCGGCACATACCGATAAAGCCTATATAAGGAACTACCCCCCGGGGCGAAAAACGCGTTGCAGATTATCAGTGTCGCTGCTAACGCAAGCGCGACTAAATGACTGATCCTTGCGAAACACCGCAATGACAGCGATCTTTGTTAGAAACTTGGGGACCAACCTGAGTATCGATCGTGTAGATAATGGGAGGAAAGACAGTTCTTAAGAGACTCTTCGGATTCCGTAATGTTCAAGTACCTGCAATTATACAATTGAGTGGTTGACAGTTTCAAACGCTTTCTTTAGGGCTATGAATATGCCGCAAGAGGAAAGTTTCTTGTCGATATTGAGCTGAATTCTATTAACAATATCACTGAATAAGAGCATGTTGAGTGGAGCATTTTTTCCCGGGAACCATACTGACAATGGTACAATAAATTGTGTATATCTAGAAACGATTTTAACCGATTGTATTTAAGTTTCTCAAAGACGCGATTAAACATTGACAGGAGTGAAATTGGCCTGTAGTTATTTGGGTCTAATTCATCCTCACTCTTGAAAACTGATACAATTACCTTTAGCAAGGTTTAACTTTTAAAAGGATCTTTGTTAATATTCCACCTGCTTATTTTTGTCAATTAATGGCGAATTTTCCTGGAGGTAAACCGTATCTAAGCTCTCTCAAAAAGAAAATTTCCGTCTTATGTTT
Source organism: Porites evermanni (assembly GCA_942486025.1). NCBI lineage: Eukaryota > Metazoa > Cnidaria > Anthozoa > Scleractinia > Poritidae > Porites > Porites evermanni. The sequence continues at coordinate 12,458 of CALNXI010004089.1, forward strand.
ACATCCTTCATGAAACGCGTATCTAGAAAATTGCCCGTTGTATTTTTGCAATGACGGCAACGAAATATACTAAACAATATAATGCACGGGCAGAGTTGTTAGTTGTCTACCATTTACAAAACGTTCCCGGAAAATCTTGTGGGAAAGTAAATGCAACAGGTCTGTTGGGTCATTAATATATTCCAGTGGAAAATTTCCAGTGAAAGGAACATCTGAAAAGGTATTCCTGCTTTTGCGGACGGAATGTTCCAAACACAAATTTTCAGTTTCTCTTGGGACTTAAAATGGCCCCAAGAGAAACTGAAAACAATGCTTATGCAAAATTTTGGGGTGACAAACAAAGAGCATTATGTTATGTTATGGTATTTTTGGAGTGGTCAATTGGTCTATACAAACGCTGAATGCGATTCTTGGACAAAATTTACCAGTCGTAAATTTGGCACCAACTAATTTGGTTGACATGTGTAAATGGTAAACAACTGTTGTTTTGCTTGATGAACCGATTACTTTTATGACGTCCTCGTTACCGTCGTTCTTGCTATGGGCATTATAATTATGCCATATCCGCGTTGAAAAAGTGCAGATGCCCATTTAACTTCAATTTGTTTTCCTTTTTTCGTTTTGTTTTGCTTTGCTTTGACTTTTTGTTTGTTTGTTTTTTCGCTGTGCAGATTTTTGAAGACAAGAGAGAATACCATCTTTGCCGCAAATACTTTTGCTGTGATGCACCATTCGAGGCTGAGATAAGAGTATTTTTTGACTTTGGTAATGGTTTAAAGAAAGAGGAGAAATCGGTGAGAATGAGTGTTGTGTCTACTACCCTAACACAAAAGCTGCAAAGCAAACTATCCCTTTCTTTATTACACTTTCAGCTGTACAAATGAGTACCTCTTAACCCTCGGAAGTACAAGCAAAGTTTATAGGAAAAGAAAAACGTTTGCACTCGACAAAAATCTAAGACATAGCCTGGGTACCAGAAGTTTTTGTTGTTGTTGTTGTTGTTGTTGTTGTTGTTGTTTTTGCTGCCGTTAGGCGCGATTCTTTGATGTTGGTCGACACATCTTCGGCCAAAGGCCGAAGCTGGGAAAAAAAATTTCGAGTGGGTCATTATTAACTTTCGGACTTACAATGGGATGGATGCAATCCCCTCTGAGGTTTTTCTGAATTTTTTCCCAGACGATTTAACATAGCACCTGATGTTTTCAGTTGCTGTTCGTTTATCCCTCCCGCGCATTTTTTGAGACAAGTTTAGTGATGATCAGTTTCAGTTAAAATGTGAGATTATATGGACAGGAGGGTTACCCACCCACGTGGATTACCCCACCTACCTAGTGTCCCCCACCTCCTTGTAAACAGGCCCTAACCGGTTACATCTCGGTTACGTTAAGATCACATCTAGGTTAGTCTAAGATTAAATATTGTACACTGGTTCAAGCAATTTCAAGGACTATTAGCTGTCCTTTTGCAGTCTCAGTTGATCCCTCACACCATGGTCGCGACAACCCTCTTACTTGCGGCAAGCGTGCAAGTTTAATTTCTCTGTGAGGTGTTCAGTTTCCATTCAGCTGTTCACGCGAATGATAAGTAAAAATATTTTCGTCGCACTTACATTCTGACTTATTAAATTTTGTGAAGTTTCAAACGACCAAGCGAACGTGGTGCTCCTCCTCCAGTCTTGTGAAATCACTAATTGTGACTAAACAAGTGCATTAAAGATTTTTAAATCTTAGCCCCTTGTTTTCAGATCGAGATGAGACATACGACGATGAAACGAGTCCCAAGACTGTTCTTTAAGTTTTCAGACCGCCCACTTGGGATTGCAAAGCTGCCATCAACTGTTCAGCTAAGCATTGGGGGCAAAACGTCTCCAGTGTTCGGGGTAGACGTTCAGTTTTCAGATGTTAATGAAGAACAGGTAAGAATTGAAAAGATTAACAAAAGATTTTTAAGAATTTCACTGGTTTTTAAAAGGGCTAGAAAGCAGTCGGCTGGTACATGAAGCACTCCCATTGGCTGTTTTACAGTCAGGATTTTTCAGTAGGGACTGTTACCGTGGAAACGACCCTTTGGCAGAGTTTTATCTTACTCGCCGCAAAAAAAAAAAAATCAAAACTAAACAGGAATTTTAGGAATAATCATTCCAGAAAAAAGATAGACCTTAAAAGCCAATAATACGGACAATCTTCTGTTTTCTGAGGCGAAACACTCTCGGAACATTATTTACCCCGAGAAGTACAAATGCGAGACGAGAAAGATAAAAAAGGCTGAGATCAACTGCGGTTCAGTCGAGAAGTGGAGTCAACAGAAAACGGAAGGCTTCATAAATGACCTGAAAAGCGACAATTGCGACCAAGATCAACTAAAAATCAATGAGTCAATCGGTTAATGTCATAAATGACATTAAAGGCCCACCTGGATAATTGACAACCAGTTATCCAGTAATTTTCAGCAAGAGAGATGAAAGCCTTCGAATACTCATATACATGTACAGGTTTACAGACAGTGCTAACTTGTCCATCTTTATCATCACGGTTGCCGCTGTCACGGAAAAGTCAGGAAAAAATGAAAATTTTTCAAGGGCGTTGGAAAATTTTTTAAAAAGTCAGGGAAAATCTTTGATATTGTCAAAGTCAGTGAAAAGTCAGGGAATTCTGTTTTCCGGTTTATAGTTCATAAGTGTTCTTCAAGACTTCTAAATGCATTTCCTTTTGGAGAGGACGAAAAATACGCTGCAAAGAAAGCATAGCGATCAATTTGACACTTAATACGCCTGACAGATGTAGTAGTTGTGGTCAGTGGTTTTCGTTGTGAATGCTTTCATCCAAATTCCTTCTTCCTCTTTCTGCGAAAAGCGGAGGGAGGTTAAAAATGAAGAGAAAAATATCGATGGCTTGCGAAAAAAGCTACAGTGAATGTAAACATCGATTGTTATTCATTAATAAAAGGTCAGTGAAAAGTAGAGAATTTTTAACTTTCTGATGAGTGGCACCCTTTCTCTCGTTCTTTTCACTCTCTTCACTAAATGACAAAAGTTCCTTACCTCGCCTCGTAACGAATTAATACGCTTTGCTGGAAATTTTCATATTGCATAATCAAAATTTATTTCACAGAAAATTTCACTTCGCAACAGTAATTTTTTTTTATCTTTTCAGCCTCACGGAAGATCTAGAGCTGTTGAACAATTTGATGACAGTCAATTTGATGACAGTGTCCAGCGAAGCTTGCTGAATGCGTAGTACTGATAGACTAATGCCAGATTTTCCAGTATTATTGTGTTGTTGCTGACTTAAGAAGCCTTTTTGAGGATTAGACCATGAGGCTTTTTATCAGTTTTTTACTCAGGTTGTGGAAATTGGTAAACGCGCGTACGGTATTTACGCACGAGTTGATTACGTATCAGAGATCGAACGAGTGATATTTCTTATACAAAAGCAACCAGTACGTAAATACCGTAAAAAGCGCTCTCTATTTGGTTTTGTGTTTATTGCAGGCGACAAGACGAGCCCCCAATCCTAATCTCTAGGTTGTTATTACGCGTGCGTTGCATGTATATAGCCAGCATTCATTTGGACTTCCACTAAGAATGAATGGAATGCACAGAACCCAATTTGATCACGCGCGTTTGGACCTTCTATCACTCGTAATCTGGTCATGCGTGTTTTGTCACGTGAAACTTCCGCAAAGCACAACGATGGAACAAAACCGTTTTGACCTTTGATCGTTGTGCTGGAAGGTTATTACTACAGTCTCAGACAAAAATGGCTGGGACACTTAAACCAAATGCGGTTTTTTTCCTTCTCGTGCTCCCCTTGTCCCTCTCAAAGTTGTTTATCGCGGTTCAGTCACCAAATCTTGTACACCAACATTGAGGGGACAGGGAGACACAAAAGTGTCCCAACAATTTTGACTGAGACTGTAGTTGTGCCCCCACAGGGATTTCGCCCAAAAGGCGAAATCCCGAGGAGGCACTCTTATAACTTGCGCGTATATTAAGGAAAGTACTTACAGTTGAAATATACAGTCACTATGCCAGAAAAAATCTCGATTTGCTTCAACAGGGGCCGCGAGGAATCGGTAGGTAATGACGACGTTTCTATTGTTTGCGCCCGCAAGTACGAAATAGTTAGGATGACGTTAAGACAGAAAATCCCGAAGGAACCGCTTAGGTAGATTTTGTGACCTTTGTTGTGTAGTCATACTTGGATACTCTTTTGCGTTACGTGTTATCAGTGACGTTCTGTGGAGCAGTTGTTTTGAAAGTTATGTTGTTCACTCGTCTTGCTTGTTTGGGGCTGAGTCTTATTCCGGTCAAAGAGAGAGAAAGAGTCTCTGGCAAGGTTTCCATTATAAATCAAAGATTTGTGAACTCGTGTCTGGCAAACTCTCCAAGTATTTATATATACATAGTTAAACGCACCTTATAACCTCATTTGCGCTTAAGGAGTGTCATTTGGTCAATAACTTTTAAAATAACTGCTCCACAGAATGTCACTGCGTAAAGCAAAAGAATATCGAAGTATGACTGCACAATAAATGTCACAAAAACTACCTGAGCGGTCCCTTCGGGATTTTCTGTCTTTACCAGTGGCGTAGCTGGGGGGGGGGGGGGGACC
>CALNXI010004089.1:17295-32303 GCA_942486025.1 Porites evermanni
TCCCCCCGATAGCCCCCCCCCCCCCCCCCCTTTGAAAAATCCTGGCTAGCCCCTGTTTACGTCATCCTAACCATTTCGTACTTGCGGCCGCAAACAATAGAAACGTCATCATTACCTACCGATTCCTCGCGGCCCCTGTTCTAGCCTGCGCGCAGACGAAATTAAACTCTGACTGTACTAGAAATAGTTGACACTACAGCTGCCCCCGCTCATATATTGTCGATCAATAGCATTCTTGCTCGTTATGTAGCTCTTTGAAATATACAGATTTATAAGGAAGATTTTCACACATATTCCATACTATAGGTGAGATAAATACAGGAAACCCAAGGTTCCATGCACAGTTTTAGGTCGATTTACACAGCTTTGATCAAAACATTCTCAGTTTCGAGAATAGTTTATTCTAAACCATAAGACGGGGAAAGATTTAATTACTGTAGAAGTTGAATTTCTCGCTATTTCTCTTTCACTTTTTACATTCAGTTCATTTTATTTACCAGAAAGGAAGCCTTAGAAATTAAAAGGACGTTTTATCAATTCACACTTGCGCATTCTAGTCTTATTTTAAACTTTATACTAGAAGGACATCTGTGAGAAGGGAATAAGTCAGCACAGAATTTGATTGTCGGCGAATTTCTGTAATCATCCATCGTTCTGCTAGTGAGAAGCTAGCCGTTGTTTACTGGTCTTGCTTGTTTGGGGCTGAGTCTTACTCCGGTCAAAGAGAGAGAAGAAGTGTCTGGCAAGGTTTTCAATGAAAGATTTTTGAACTCGTGTCTGGCAAACTCTCCAAGTGTATATATATACACTGTTAGGAGCGATTCTAGAATACCCGGCCATTTTTTTCACGGCATAAATCTGTGGATCCCGCAGTCCCGCAGTCGAAGACTAAGTGGAATTCAGGGGATGTATAACTAGTGCTCCCACGGTCCCACAGTCCCGCAGTCGAAGGCTAAGTGAAATTCAGGGGATATGATACTAGTGCTTCCGCAAACCCACAGTCCCGCAGTCGAAATCTAAGTGGAATTCAGGGGATGTGTAACTAGTGCTCCCGCAGTCCCACAGTCCCGTAATCGAAAGCTAAGTGAAATGTCGTTAAAATTTTGGTCCATAACTTCCACTGAAGCAAATGCTCCACAGAATGTCACTAATAACACTTAATGCAAAAGAGTGTCGAAGTTTGACTGCACAATAAATCATTAAATGTCGCAAAATCTACCTAGGCGGTCCCTTGGGGACGTTCTGTCTTTACGTCATCCTAACCATTTCTTACTTGCGGGCGCAAACAATAGAAACGTCATCATTACCTACCGATTCCTCAGGGCCCCTGTTCAAGCAAATCGAGATTTTTTCCATATTGACTGTATGACTGTATATTTCAACTGTAAGTACTTTCCTTAATGTACGCGCGAGTTACTAGAGTGCCTCCTCGGGATTTCGCCTTCTGGGCGTAATCCCTGCGGGGGCAATGACTGTATATCTCAACTGTAAGTACTTTCCTTAATATACGCGCGAGTTACTAGAGTGCCTCCTTGGGAACAAAGGACAAAATAGCTTCAACAAAAAGTGACAACTTAAGCTTACGTCTTGATCTGTTTTTCCCCTTCTGCTGTTGCTACAATATTCTTTATGGACAGTGAAACATACAAAACTATTCCACTCCAATTTCGGAGATCTTTTTGGAAAATAAACGTTGACTCTAAATTTGGCATAATATACAGTATTGCTAGGTAGTGCGCGTACTTGCGTTACTCTAGGTTATTCTGAGAGAGGCAGATTCATGTGCGTATTTACTACGATCGATGGGTATTTGCTACCGTAGCAAATACCCATTGAAATTTCGAGTGGGGTTTTTGCTACCCAAAATGGGTATTTGCTACCGTAGCAAATACTCACTGAAATTTCGAGTGGGTTTTTGCTACCCGTTATGGGTATTTGCTACCGTAGCAAATACTCATTAAATCGTAAAGTGGGTATTTGCTACCCATATTGAGTACTTGCTACCGTAGCAAATACTCGTAGCGCTTGACAAGGGGCATTTGTTACCATAATTATGGATGTTCGATTCCGTAGCACATTATCAAACTTACAAGTGGATACATGTATGTGCTGCCAACAATAAGCAATAATAATAATAACTTTCGTACTACTACACGACTTCATATTAATAGCTACCGTTGCAAACAATTTTTAAAGTACATAGATAATTAAAGGCTAAGTAGGGCCAAAACATGGTTCAGCATGGAGATTTCTGGTTTGTATTGAAACAACGCTTGATGAAATTATTTATGAAAGCTGTTTTAAAGAGGCAACCCGTTCAAGATAATATATAGTTAGAGCAGAACTTAAAGAGAAATAAATAAACTTTTTAAATCTAAGTTATACTTAAAAGGGAAAACAATGGCTTCTTTAGAAGCCACCAAATCTAAAAAAAGGTTTATACCAACAGATACCAAACACGATTAGTCTAATAATAAACAACTGAATATCTGACCCGTGAGCCGAAGAACCACCACACCCCGTGGTTGGTGCGTGGTGTACCCATCATATAAGTGATTTCACATTATTTAATATGCAATGTATTTGTTGCCAGCTCTACACTACATAGAACTACAAAGCTCTATATTTAAGCTCTACATAGCTCTGCATAGCCGTACATAGCACTTCATAGCCCTATATGCCCCTTCTTAGCTCTACATAGCAATAATGACCGTACATAGCCCCACATGTACATTGCCCTTCATCGCCTAATATCCTTACTTAGTAAAATCCAAGTAGTGGTCTATTATCAATGCTGCGCTCTGATTGGTTGAGCTACTACTAGGCTATATGTTATAGCCCACTAGTAGCAAAAAGCGCCGGCAATTTGGTGGGCAAAAAACGATTAAAGTGTAGCTTTAGCTAGCTAAAGTTGTTTTGACTCGATATTTTTTACCAACTAGTTGGATTTTACTAAGACAATTATTCATCTCCCCTCATGGCCTCTGAGTCAATAGCTAATTCGGCCTTCGGCCTCATGGCATATTGACGCAGAGCCCATTCGGGCTCGAGGAATAATTGTTAAATAGCTCTAAGTAAACCTGCATAGCCCTACATAGCAATATATAGCCGCGCATAGGCGTACCTAAGCCCTACAAAGCCGTACATAACCGTGCATAGCCGTACAGAGCGGTACATCGTCCTACACAGCCGTTCATAGCCACGCTTAGCCGTACATAAGCTCTACATAGCCTTAAAAAACCGTACCATGCCGTGCATAGCCATGCATGGACGTACATAGCCGTACATAGCCGTACGTAGCTGTACATAAGCTCTACATAGCCTTAGTCGCACATAGCCCTGCATAGCCGTACATAGTCGTGAACAACGCTACATAGCCGTGCATAGCCTTACATAAGCTCAACATAGCCTTACAAGGCCGTACCATGCCCTGCATAGCCATGTATGGCCGTATATAGCCACGCATGGCCGTACATAGCCGTACATAACCTTGCATAGCCGTGCAGAGCAGTACATCGCCGTACACAGCCGTTCGTATCGACGCTTAGCCGTACATAAGCTCTACATAGCCTTGCATAGCCTTAAATAACCGTACCATGCCGTGCATAGCTATGCATGGCTGAACAAAACCGTGCATAGCCGTGAATAGCCGTGCATGGCCTTACATAAGCTCTACATCGCGTTACACAGCCGTACCATGCCGTGCATAGCCAGGCATGGCCATACATAGCCGTGCATAACCATTCATGGCTTTACATAGCAGTGCATAGCCGTACATAAGCCCTACATAGCCTTCCATAGCCGTAAGTAGCCCTGCAGAGCCCTGCATAGCCGTACCATGCCGTTCATAGCCGTTCATAACCGTACATAAGCTCTACCTAGCCTTACACAGTCGTACCATAGCGTGCATAACCATGTATGGCCGTACATAGCCGTACGTGCTGTCCATAAGCCCTACATAGCCTTACCTATACTTACATAGCCCTGCATAGCCCGTGCATCAGGGGCACCCTACGTCAATGTTAGGAAAATATCTGTTCGGAAAACGATTTGAGATCTAGAACATTTGTTGTAAAATTTCTTTCTTTTCTTAAAAACTGGTATAATTGCCAATTTTTAACGGATTTTTACCCTAAAAAGGTCACCTACAATTTTCGGGAGCCTTTTATGTGGCTGAAAGTTTCGAAAAGGTAAGTTTTAACCCTAAGATTTTCGGATCACTAGACTTTCAGCTAAGAAATCCGAACAGATGAAAAATTTTTAGGGGATAAAATATGCGTATATCTACCGTTTACATACTAAAATACGTTTAACAGTGCTATGTTTAAGTGTTTTTTAACTATATTCTCGTTGGGTGGCCCTGGTGAATAGCCGTACATAGCCGTGCATAACGCGACATAGTCGTGCATAGCCGCGCATAGCCCTACATCAGCTCCACATATCCTTACAAGGCTGTACCATGCCCTGCAGAGCCATGTATGGCTGCACATAGCCTTCCATAGCCATGCATGGCCGTTTATAGCCATGCATAGCCGTACATAAGCCCTACATAGCCCTACATAACCGTGCATAGCCGTGCAGAGCCGCATATCGCCGTACATAGCCGTTCATAGCCACGCTTGGCCGTACTATAAGCTCTACATAGCCCTACATAGAATTAAACAACCGTACCATGCCTTGCAGAGCCATGCACGGCCGTACATAGCTGTACATAACCGTCCATAGCCCAACATAGCCGAACAAAACCGCGCATAGCCGTGAACAGCCGTATTAAGCCGTACATAAAATCTACATAGCCTTACACAGCCGTACCATGCCGTACATAGCCATGCATGGCCGTACATAACCGTACATAGCCGCGCATCGCCATACATAGCCGTACATAGCTGTGCATAGCCGTCCATAGCCGTACATAGCCGCGCACAGCCATATGTAGCTGTGGATAGCCGCGCATATCCGTACATAACCGCGCACTGCCATACATAGCTGTACATAACCGCGCATAGCCGTACATAACCGCGCATAGCCGTACATAGCCGCACATAGCCGTACATAGCCCCGTCTAGCCGTCCATAGCCGTACATAGCTGCGCACAGCCATACATAGCTGTGGATAGCCGTGCATAGCAGTACATAGCCGTACATAACCGAGCATAGCCGTACATAGCCGCGTATAGCCGTCCATAGCCGTGCACAGCCATACATAGCTGTGGATAGCCGTGCATAGCCGCGCATGGCCCTACACAGCCGTGCATAGCCTCGCATAGCAGTACATAGCCGTACATGACCGCGCATTGCCGTACATAGCCGTGCATAGCTGCACATAGACGTACATAGCCGCAGATAGCCGTCCATAGCCGTACATAGCCGCGCATAGCCATACATAGCTGTGGATAGCCGTGCATAGCCGCGCATGGCCGTGCATAAGCTCTACATAGCCCTACATAGAATTAAACAACCGTACCATGCCTTGCAGAGCCATGCATGGCCGTACAGAGCCGTACATAACCATGCATAGCCCAACATAGCCGAACAAAACCGTGCATAACCGTGAACAGCCGTATATAGCCATACATAAAATCTACATAGCCTTACACAGCCGAACCATGCCGTGCATAGCCATGCATGGCCGTACATAGCCGTACATAGCCGCGCATCTCCGTACATAGCCGTACATAGCTGTGCATAGCCGTCCATAGCCGTACATAGCCGCGCACAGCCATATGTAGCTGTGAATAGCCGCGCATATCCGTACATAGCCGCGCACTGCCATACATAGCTGTACATAACCGCGCATAGCCGTACATAACCGCGCATAGCCGTACATAGCCGTGCATAGCCGCACATAGCCGCGTGTAGCCGTCCATAGCCGTACATAGTTGCGCACAGCCATACATAGCTGTGGATAGCCGTGCATAGCAGTACATAGCTGTACATAACCGAGCATAGCCGTACATAGCCGCGTATAGCCGTTCATAGCCGTGCACAGCCATACATAGCTGTTGATAGCCGTGCATAGCCGCGCATGGCCTTACACAGCCGTGCTTAGCCTCGCATAGCAGTACATAGCCGTACATGACCGCACATTGCCGTACATAGCCGTGCATAGATGCACATAGACGTACATAGCCGCAAATAGCCGTCCACAGCCGTACATAGCCGCGCACAGCCATACATAGCTGTGGATAGCCGTGCATAGCCGCGCATGGCCGTGCATAAGCTCTACATAGCCCTACATAGAATTAAACAACCTTACTATGCCTTGAAGAGCCATGCATGGCAGTACAAAGCCGTACATAACCGTGCATAGCCCAACATAGCCGAACAAAACCGTGCATAACCGTGAACAGCCGTATATAGCCATACATAAAATCTACATAGCCTTACACAGCCGTATCATGCTGTGCATAGCCATGCATGGCCGTACATAGCCGTACATATCCGTGCATAGCCGCACATAGCCGTACATAGCCGTGTATAGCCGTCCAAAGCGGTACATAGCTGCGCACAGCCATACATAGCTGTGGATAGCCGCGCATAGCAGTACATAGCCGTACATAACCGAGCATAGCCGTACATAGCCGTTTATAGCCGTCCATAGCCGTCTATAGCCGTGCAGAGCCATACATAGCTGTGGATAGTCATGCATAGCCGCGCACGGCCTTACACAGCTGTGCATAGCCTCGCATAGCAGTACATAGCCGTTGATGACCGCCCATTGCCGTACATAGCCGTGCATAGCTGCACATAGACGTACATAGCCGCGTATAGCCATACATAGTTGTGGATAGCCGTGCATAGCAGCGCATAGCCGTGCATACCAACGCATAGCCCTACACATCCGTGCATAGACCTGCATAGCGCTAAATAACCCACCACAGCCGTGCATAACCGTGAATTGCCGTCCAAGCATAGCCTCGCATAGCAGTACATAGCCGTACATAGCCGTGCATAGCCGCGCATGGCCGTGCATAGCCTTACACAGCCGTGCATAGCCGTACATAGCTGTAGATAGCCCTACATTTCCGTACTTACCCACACAGGGCCGTACATAGCCGTACAAAGCCGTGCATAGCCGTGCATAGCCGCGAATAGCCGTACATAGCCCTACATAGTGCTGCATAGCCATACAGAGCCGTACATAGCCCTAGGTAGCCCTGCACACCCGCACATAGCTGTGCTTGGCCGTACATAGCTGTAGATATTCATACACAGTGAGAGTAGGGTTTATACGTCGGATCGCGTCGTTAAGACTTGTGTTATTTTCTTTTACGCGAAATAAAAGTGACAGTAAGTATAATAATGAACAAGAGAAAAACTAGTGAACATTTCGTTAGTCTTATCAGTTTAATTTTATTCCTATAATTATTAACTATCAATTAAGTTTTGAAAGAAGTTCTCTTGTATCTAATTAACAGTCATCTATTGTTTTTTTTTACACGGCGCCCATGTTGTCCCTGAAGATGTCAAAAAGCTTTCTTTTTGCATCCTTTGCCTCTCTCTCAAGTTGCTGACTGCGAGACAACGCGCGCTGTCGGCAAGGTTACTCTTTAGCGATACGTACACGCGTGTAAAAAGTAGCCTCTGCCTCCGTCCATTCCCGTGCAAAAAATGTGTATAACAGAAGCAATGATAATAATTAGTTTTTAAGTTTTTGGATAGTGTCTTAGGTTTTCTTTCTACAGCACAGTGTTCATTCTTTCTGCTGTCATGTGTTACCAGTTGTGAGCGCGTCATTAAGGAAACACAAGGCTTGGGCAGTTTTGGTCGGATTTGTCAGACGACCGAAAACGATGTTTTATATTAACAAATAAAATGTAAAACTCTTGTGATTTTAGTCATGGAGCAAATTGTATACTAAAAAGTGAAATTTCTTTTTTATCTGACAGCCTGTTTAGTGCTGGCACTGCAAATGACAGCTGAAATGAGTTCGCTTCAGAATGACGCATGCTGGCAGAAAAAAACGCCATTTGCTCAAGAATAAAATTTTGCACGGCTATATCCGCTATAACCCCCACTGTCTCAGTACGACTAATCCATGCTCATAAAATAAAAATGAATAATAAAAAATTAAAGTGTCAATGACAACAAGTGTAATAAACGTATGAGATAAACAAAAGGAAATACAGGTATGGGGAATATAGTTGGTGATCGATGTTTTGTCTGAAATATGTTTTTCGCAATAAGAAGTACGTTTTCCTCTAAAAAGGGAAAATGGGTATTTGCGACTCAAATGGGTATTTGCTGCGAAGGAAAGTTTAGCCGGTAAATGCTTAAAATATACAAAAAAAACAGCTCTTGACAGGTGAAATGAACGTAAACCATTATGCGAAGCGAGTTGCAAACAACAGTGCTTGGAAAATCCCCCCCCCCCCCCCCCAAAACTATTGGGGGCACTTTCAAAAAATCTTCATGTTTCAAGTCTTGTTGAAGATGTAGCTTACAACAGGAAAGATTCGTAAATTAATGGTCTGGTAAAAATGAAAATATTACTAATTCCAGCGGTCTTTAGAAGCAATTTTCCTTTTTTCGAGGACCTTTCGAACCGCTGGTTTTTTCGAATTTTTAAGAAAATTTCGTATCTTGTACCTAAAATTGAGTAATTGCTACGTTAGCGAGGATTGATTGAAAATAGTACGCGCCAAGTTTTAGGGCTGTGTCAGGAAAATTGAAAAGGTTAGAAAATGATTCATAAACTTTACTCTCCATGTTTTTAATTCACACTTTTTGCGAATTTACCGTTTGAAAATAGCAGAGCGAGAACAAGTAGAAAATACGCAGTCGACAATCTAAAAAGAGAGACAGAGAGAGAGAGGGCGGTGGAGTGGAATAAGGACAAGGTCTCCTCCAAACTTTTCGGTACAAACATTTCGATCGCCTTCGGGATTAATCAGAGTAAGATAAACTTTCATGGGACCTGAGCATTAGGCCTCTAATGACTCATAATGCTACGCGCAAACGGACGCAACATTGTTGGATATTACATGTTGCGTCCGTTTACAGACTCTGTTGCATGTTGTTGCGTGTTGTTAGAAGTTGCTGCGCAAAGTTTGAAACCGGTCCAACTTAAGATATTAGTCAGTTATCTCGATCCCGATCCATCATAACCTGAGATCAGGCCCAATTCTCAGACATTCTCTCTGACGGCTGCCGCTAACTCTTTTCGTTTCGCCTTGCCCGCCGGAATGTTATTTACAAAGCGGAACGAAAATTGAGCCTGATCTCAGGTTAGATGCCCCAAGAAACGGCTGTTCTGAAAAAAATATGAATTGTAAACTAAAGCTTCACTCCTAAGGATTCTACTGAAAAAAAAAAAAGTGGGTTCGTTACATGCGCTAGAAGACCTAGAACCACTTCTTAAAATCTTCCATACATTTGTCTGTAAGAAAGTCTCGGGAAAAATTACAGACAAATGTATGGAGAATCTAAAGCAAGCCTCTGGGGAAATTTTAGCCACGTTCGACCCCCAAATTTTTTAGAACAATCCTTTGTTTCGTAGCTTTAGTTTACAAGTCATATTTTTTTTTCAGAACAGACGTTTTACGGAAATTATTCAGCATTAGATTATCATACAAACACCGTAATTTCTCACACTTTTGCCTACTCGTCTGTAGAAGGCCTAAATGTAAAAAAGATCCTAAATGTAATAACGTTTTGTCCTAATTGTAATAAACTCTTAAATTGCAAATTTCAGTAATTACTTAAATAAGCGCCGCATTTTGGGGCGGGGTTAATAAGCGCCGCGGCGCTTATTCGCGTACATGCGATGCTAAGAGGTATTACTATGGTTTTAAGGGCTGCCTTTTTGGAGAAAAATTTAATAAGCTTCGGTACATTTCCTTATGCACTGAGTAACTTGACGTTTGCAAATAAATTGCTTGTAAAAAGGGACAAAATAAAAAAAAGCCTTAAAAAGTTTTCCATACTTCATTTGTGTTAAAGAAATTTACTGCAAAAACGAATATCCTGTCGCTTGTCAACGTTGGATCTCTAGAAAAGAGACCTAATCAGCTAAAATATTAAGAACAAAAAACGAGAAGTTTAATTAACTAAGGGACTGTTTACATTGAGGTGGGGGACCCCAGGCAGTTGAGGTAACCCGCTTTGGTGGGTAACCCGCCTGTCCACATAATCTCTCATTTTAATTTGATCACGCTTGCCACCTCCATGTACACCTTAGTACTGCACAGATGATAACAACGTTTATAATAACTAAGATAGTACGCGTGCGCTCTGATTAGCTGAGAGATGTGTTTGCATGAGAAAATATAAACATGTGTGGAGTCAAGATGTTTTGCTCTTCGCGCGCTAATCACACAAGCACGAATATTAAAATGTTTTTCAGTTGAAAACTCGACAACTTTACTTTATTTACCCATTCCCTTGTCGGATGAAACTTGGAAAATCTTTACAAACATGCTGTGCCAATATTTTTCGCTTAAGCTGGCATTTTAAGCGAGAAAAACCCTTTTTTGGAAAGCATCTTTGTTGCAAAACAAGAACTGCTTACACGTACATTAAGCTTCATGTACAAGACTTCGCGACTGGTAAGAATTTCTCTTTTGATAAGTAACCTAAACAATGAGTTTTCTTTTTTGGGGGAAAGTTGTTTTATAAAAGCAATAGAAAACTTTTTTCTTGTGTTTGCATAGCCTGATATAAACACTCGAGGGGTTGGGAGAATTCTTGACAGTGATGCAGACCCGAGACGAAGTCGAGGGTCTGCATCACTGTCTTGAATTCTCCCAACCCCTCGAGTGTTTGTATACAGGAAAAAAGTCTTCCAGTTTCTTAAATATTGCTCAGTTTTAGAAAAATACTGTTACTTTCTCGTTTACAAGCAATTTATTCGTAAACGTTAAGTTTCACAGTGCATACTGAGGAAATGTACCAAATTTAGGCGAATTAGCACCGCGTCGCTTATTAACCTTTTTTTCCAAAAATGCGGCGCTTATTTGAGAGCGGTGCTTAATACCATAGTAATACCGCTTAGTACCGTATTTACACGAGTAAGCGCCGCGCCGCTAATTAACTCCGCCCCCAAATGCGGCACTTATTTGAGGGTGGCACTTATTCGAGTAATTACTGCTATTACATTTAGGGCAAATTGTTATTACATTTAGGACAAAATGTTATTACATTTAGGACTTAATTACATTTAGGGTCGTTTATTACATTTAGGCCTTCTACATCGTCAAGATGGCGTCGAAAACCGTGACAAGGTCTATAAAAGCTCAATTTAGATTTTTAATACCAAAATGCAAAGTGTCAAATGAAAGGAAGCAGTACAGTAGCGACCGGTTAAGCTACTTTTTTGAATTGTAATCTCATTGGTGAGAAAACAAATACACTAAAATTGATGAAGTCGTAGCCCTTTGTCTGTCGTTAAATTATTGTCGCGAACTAATTTTAGTTGGTTTAGGCCTAATTTAACATCTAATGAATGAGGCTGAGTATCTTATGAAGAATTATGGAGATCGAGGAGGGTGTTATCCGTCGAGGCCGTAGGCCGAGCCGGATAACCCCCTCCGAGATTTCCATAATTCTTTATATGATACGAAAGCCGAATGCAATAATTGTTTTATTATTCATTCAAAATAATTCCTAGTTTAAAAGCATAGCTAAAACAAGCCTACCTGCATCGATGTTAAGTTTATCTTTGATAGTTTACGTTTAGCTTTGTCCAGCTCCGCAGATATTCTCCAAATAGCAGATGTTGCCCTCCGAGTTGTATTCTTGCTGTTTTTGCTATGTTTTTAGCCTTTATTTCGCCCAGTTCCAGCTGTAGTTCTTACTCTCGAAACGAGTGAAGTGTCCGCCATTTAAAACGAAAACAACTCAATCTCGTCCCCAGGTCTTCTCGGTTAACGGTGCATTAACCTGTAGAAGACGGGTTAACCGATAGGCGTAAAACGGCCAAAAATTTAGTCGATAGCCGTAAAAATTGAAACATTTTAAGCGTTAGCCGTAAATAGGGTAAAAAAGAGTTAACCGGTAAAAGAAATTGTTCCCTAGATTTTTTAATTTTAAGGGTGGTGCTAAACTCACTTATGGTTGCGTTTTTTGTTTCCCGGCTACTTTGACTCCGTACGCACGTTAAGCCAGGCGCCTTTTAGGTGTTGACCTAGACCTAGGCTCCATTTCCGCCGCTCTTTCGAAGAACGAAGATTTTTCCATGGCGAAAATCTGACTTCTTGCTGGGGATTAATATTTGTTATTTTCAGGAGGTCGTGCCCTGGAAATACTAGTTAAACAACACGCAGAGATGTCACTGTTTGTAAAGCACGTTGCCGATAAACAACAATTCCCTGTTTTACTCTGACGCTATGATAGAAATTGCCATGCCTAGTCCCTATACGGCGTCTTCCCACGCAGTCTCGATCAAGGCAATTCGGTGGCTTATCTGAGAAAAAAAGTAACTTGCTCGGACCACCATTAGCCGCGCGGAATAATGAGGTCTATGGACAAGGCAACGGCAGACAGTCGTTCTGTACAGTCCTTCGCTATCATTATAAACACTGGACACTGGAATTTTGTTATTGGCCGTTTTCACACTATAGCTAGAAGTGGATTATCCGTCTGAGGCTAGCCTGTTTGCAGTCTCCCCCTAACCCACAGACACCCCTTCTCCGATTTGTTCTGAGGGGAGGGGACGGCTGAACGTAGGCTCTCTGAAACGGATAATCCATCTTCAAACTTTCCGTCGAATTGACGGATAAAGTCAAGCGGATTGTTTATTCAAAATTAAAACCATTCCATTTACAAATGAAGACGTATTACCTATCTGACGCGAATTATCAAACGGATAACCCGTCTTACACGAATAATCCGTCTTTAGCGTGAAAACGTCCATTTCTGTTATAAATTCAATATATAAATAAATTCAACATACAGTTGTTGTTCCTTTCTTTCTTACTTAACTTTTATTTTGCTTTCTTTCATTTGTCACTGTATTGACTGTTTTGGTACTGAAATCTTCATGTCGAAGATAAAGTCAATAAAGTTGTTGTTGCTATAAATGAATGTCGCGCCCCGGCCTTGAGTAGGGCGTTCGCATGTCTACTTTTGCTTCTTCACAAAGGTTATAATTAAATTGACTATTGACATTTCTATGCCTAAAATAATATTACAAGTGGAATACTTTATAAAAATTATGATCTATCAAATGTTAAAATTTTACAAATCCTTCTGCTTATCGGCAGCCAAAAAGCCCTATTTAGCCTCGAAACCTTATGGAGGCGAAGGGAATAAGTGAAACATCCCAAAAAGGCATAAACAAAATAATAATTTAAAGTTTCATTTTAATTTTTACTGCAGACTATTTGCCTGTATTCGCAGCTTTCATTATAATTTAGCACAAGTTCTCTGCTTGACAGCATTGAATACATCAACTTCTAAAAGTTTATAAGGTGTATTTATACAGGTCATGAACTAATATGAGCGTACTATCGGTGAGTAAAATGGAGTGTACTACACTAAATCTTCATCACTCCGGATGTGACATGTGTGAAGTTATGCAAAACTAGCGCATGCACCAACATTGTTCGATAGTCGGTTTAAACTTGTTCTAATGACAGACATCAGACGATGATCTTTAGTCACATCTCGCCGCACTGTGATATAACAACTGGTAATGAAGGTCTGTTGTTAGGTCCAACTGGAACATTCTAAGTTGGGGAAGAAATAATAATAATAATAATAATAATAATAATAATAATAATAATAAAACAATTTAATTATAGACACTAATACTGGAAACATGCTTCAAACAGCAACTTTATTGGACACACTATTTCATTGATGGCTTAAGGTTTATGAAAATACAAAACCAACTTCGCAATAGACAACGAGATTGGAATCCAAGAGACTAGTGATAACCATGATTTCACATGCCTTTTTTGAATAAATAAGCACAGGTAAAGACCAAGAATTGAGTATTTTCTTTTTCGTGTATATTTATAGTTAGGTTTTATATCACAAATGCCCTGCATACTGCTAGCGAGAATGAGCATCGAAAGTATACGGTCTGGCAAAAAAAGCATGCATGGATTGAAAAGTAGAGAAGTATTGCATGCCTAGAAAAGGAGGGCGAGTTTTTAGAGGTTCAAGTTAGTACCTTTCATGTGCAGCTTTTGTCTAAAATGGTAGCAAGTTAGGTCAATTTTCAAAATCAATACCTGAACCTTCATCAAAGAAAGATTTCCCTAGCAAATGGCAGTGCAGCTCAATAAAACCCAAAAAAGATGACCAATTTGTTTGTTTGTTTGTTTGTTTTTTTACTTTTTCTATTATTAAACACAAATAGTCTCCAACCTGGAAAATAACTCCTTTGTTAGCGGCTTCCACGAACTTGAAAAATTTTGTAACCGCGACCTTTTCTTTTCCCCTGGCAACCAATCATACTTTCACAGAAAATAGATTCTTAATCGCCAGTTTCCAGTGGTTCATGCTCCGATTGCAAAATGAAAATATTACACAGCTCTAGGTCTCTAGGCATAACATACCTCAATTTTTCTCATAACTAAAAGACCATCGATAACTTTACCTGTAAAGAAATAAGATTGTAATTGGCTTAGTTCTCGTGGTTTAGCTTGCGACTGAGACAATCATTTTTTCCCTTTTATGCCTGATCGTATGTGTCAGTTTTGTAAGTGGAATAGGAAGTCAAATGAGAAGTAAGATTTTTTTTTATTATTTTACTGGCTCATAAACACTTAAACGACTAGTCGACTGACTAACGCTAGTGAAACCCTGCCTTACAAAAAGCAAATATCGGCTCAATATAAAAATGAAGAAATATGCCGTTTATTTTCTACAAGAAGTTCATTGTTCAAAAGACAAAGAGCACATATGGTCCACGGAGTGGGGTATTCCGCCATACGTAGAAGCTTCTCTAGCGCCGGCGCTAGAGTATGTGTGCTTTTTAATAATAATTTCAACTTTCAAATTTTAAAATCCTTTTCCGATCCAGAGGGAAGGTTCGTCATGGTTGATATCAAATTAGAAAGT
>CALNXI010004090.1:11037-28478 GCA_942486025.1 Porites evermanni
TCTCAATCGTGTTCGAGTTCCCAAAAGACCTAAAAGGAGTGATAACATCCCAATTCGAGGCTTTTGCCTTCACTATAACAAGGAAAACGAAGTAAACGGTTCAAGAGGAACGGGGAACAAAACCAATTTTCTGCTATACAAAAGCATTTCACAAAGATTCGGCAATTTTGTACCTTGTCCGATGATCTCCAACTCAAATTTGTCCTTTAACACTTGCGGCAGGTTTTCAAGCACGGTGTTTTTGTCTAAAGTTGTGTTTTGCTCTCTTCGAGAATCTGTCCCAATGATCTCAACGCGAAAGTTGGTAGCCATAATTCCCGCACGCACAACAACAAGCTGACTCAAATTATCTGCAGTCAAGACAAACACAGACATTACGCGCGCCCACCTAAGGTGAACAGCTGTAAGTCCGCGTTCTGTCAACCTCGTTCCGTGTCATGCTCTTTGCGAGTGACAAAATAGGACAGTCGATTCAGTCTTCTTATATCAGTTATCTGACTTAACTATAGCAGCACTTTGCCTCTGCGAGAACAAGTTCTGTCGATTGTATCTGGGAGTATTGAAAAGCAAACTATGCTATTGACGTTTTGACTGTCCAAAGCAGAACATGTCACGAAAGAACCTGACAATGTGGTCTCTATACACGGTATACAGCTGTCTTTCTATACTTGCAATTTCGCGAATAGTCGCAAGTATGGATAATATGGAGAGTGACAAGATCAAACCGAAAAGCTACCAGGAAGGAGTGGATAACAATATTGCTGCATTGAACGACGAAATTTTGTCAAAGGATTCATGTAATATTGTAAAAACAAAGCAAGTTCTTATAATTGTTGAGGACGGCCTGAAGCTTCAGTGTGCTTGTGGAACATTACTGACATATGGAAAGTTTCGCAACACAGAAAAGAAGCTTTCATTTATATGGCGCACATCAGAGATCACCTGTGCTCCTCTAGGCATGGTCTTGCACTGGGCTGGACGTACCAGAACGGTAAAGTAGAGCGGTACATGCACCCTAGTGCTAAACGCGCTTTTGGTGCCGATGCAGAGCGCTCAAGGAATCTGATGAGGAAATGTTTCGGTGCTGCTTGCAGTGACGTAAACATGACCGCCAGCAAGGACAAAAGGGAAAACTCGCAGAGTTTTAATAAGTCGCACTTACAAAAACAAGGAGGTGCTAGCCAGAATATAGATACAAGAACTTGTCCAGCTTCAAGAGAAGTGCATCATGCTGTCGAAGATACACAAAAGAAACGAGAAATAGCGATCATAGAAGCCGGCGTTTCCGAGAGATATATATCCAAGGAAAAGAACATCGAAGACCGCTGTCAGAGAC
The DNA here is from genome assembly GCA_942486025.1 of Porites evermanni. Lineage (NCBI taxonomy): Eukaryota > Metazoa > Cnidaria > Anthozoa > Scleractinia > Poritidae > Porites > Porites evermanni. The sequence continues at coordinate 12,374 of CALNXI010004090.1, forward strand.
ACGATGTTCAATTTCAAGCCGGTAGATTAAACTGTGAAAAAGTGTTCAACGAAGTGCGGCTTTCAGCTACCGAGGCAGAATTACTCGAGGAACGAATTGAAAATTAGCAACTTTTGCGAAAACGGAAACAAGATGACTGCTTGCTGAGTTCTTTGCCAATGGACATTTCACTTCAAATTGACACTGCAAAACGTCAAGCGCGTTATGTTGAACTTTGTTTTCAGTACCGCGATGTTATGGAAAAGTTGTACTGGCAAGACAACAAGCTCCTAGCAAACAAACTTGAATGTGGTCGAATGAGTAGCAACCTTTGTGAAAGCCAAGCTTCCGAAATTACTGTTGCTCAGGCCGTGAAGTTACAATGCAAGGTTGAGTTACTAGAGGGAAAGTGTAAACTTATCCAGGCAAACGTGGACATCAGAAAAGAGGATTACCAAAAGAAAATTGACGCGATTAAACTACGAGTTTTTGAAAAGGATCAGTTGATTAAAAGTAAGTTCTAGGTTGGTTTATACTACCCGATCATGGCCCAAAAAGTCTAAAACGTTTGATTCAGTTTTTTTTTTTTCAAACTAGTACCATTTTTTTCTATATATTTTATAAACTGCCATTTGCCGGGCAAGTCTTCTTCTATATGCCTCCAAAATATATAAAATCAAACAGCCTTAACAGTGGCTCGCCAGAGTATAAAATCTGAATCCTAACTCTTAAAAGTTTCTCCTCGATTCATTGCTGTTTGTAAACTTTGGGGTTATTGAAACTATATGGCCTCTTACCCAACGTATACTACCTTTTGAGCAAAAATCAATCACTAAAGAACACAGCAAAACCTTTTTGCGTGTTACTAACGCTAATCTGTCTTTTACAATGCTACAATAGCTTACCGCTAGACGTAAACGCCATATGTTAAATACTGTATTACTATTTTTTAAAAAAACGCATGTAATCTCTTTCAGTGCTGTAACAGACCGTCGATGACGCGGTCAAAAAATACAAAAGCATTCCCGACTATCTTCGACACGCTGCAGTTTCAATAACTAATGGCGAAATGGATGATAGACCGGTCTTAGTGAAATTCCTGGAAGATCTTGGCAAGTATTGTCTGCGTGGAAGAACTAAGTTTTCCGAAGAAACTCTTAGTGTATTTGCTGCTGTACTCAATTTTAGCCCGGCAGCAGCAAGGACATTTGCATTGAATTTGTTTGGACCTTGTGACTCCCAGGTTCGATTATTTAGCAAAAGGTCTGTTGCTGCTGAATTTTGCATTAAGGAGGAGACTTTGAAAGCTGCTGCAAATTATTACAAATCCTGCAAATACAAAGGCCCATTTGAAATTGCAATGGATGCTACCGCAGTTACTGCTGTTGTAAGATTGGATTTGAAACAGAGAATTCCAATTGGTTTTGTCGAGGGAGTGGAAGGTCAGGGTCCTGTAACTACTGGTCAAGACCTTTATAACCGTTTTTTCCCAAATGGTCAACCTGCTAAACGTGCAACACAGGGAATGCTCATTCTTCTTCAGCCACTTCAAGAAGGCATCCCAGCGTATCCTGTTGGCATTATACCTGTGAGTGGTAAAGAGAATCGGGACCATATATCTCGATGGTACGAGACAACGTATGAATTTGCACTTAATAGCGGATTAAGAGTAATAGGGCTTGGTGCCGATGGATGTTCGCTGGTTCGATCATATTACTCAACTTAATGCCTAACTACTGATTTGATGTGTATTCCACCTGATTCATATGTGCTTACTGGCGGTGCTTTTAAACATACCATTCACTGGAACGAGCAAGTGAACTTCATTTGCTTTTCTGATCCAAGACACCTTCTGAAAAAGTTTGGGAACCCAATGTTATCAGTGAGTAGGGTAATGGTTATTGGGGATCATCTTGTAGATTTAAACGATGTGCGACTCACTTTCAAGCATCTTAAACTAGAATGTGGCATATATCGGACTGATTTTGATGTCAGTGACAAGCAAAATGTGGATGCTGTGATGAGACTTATCGGTGAGAGTTGTTTTCATGCTCTTGCAAAACTTGAAACTCTTAATCCATCCGTTTCTACACTTGCAACGAGAACGTTTTTGAAGTACGGAAAAATGCTTCACGATGCATTCTTCAAAAGGGAGTCAAATACTGGCGAACGATTATCAAGTGCTTTCCAGTTTCTATATTTCCTTGAGGCGAGTGAAGCATTTACCAGCTCAACAAGCAATAGTTATACGTGGAAAAAGAATGGACTTACATCAGAGGAAATGCTGCAGGACACTCGGTTTGCGGTTTCTTCATTAGTGTTTGGATACCTGGATTGCGTACTTTCATCTTTTGACGGTGGATATCATCCTTGGATGTATGGTAGTGATTCGTGCGAACGGTCTTTTGGAACATGTAGGACAATGCGAAATGTAAGGGAGTTGAATTTGCTGGACTTAAGAAATTCAATTGAACGATGGTTTTTTCAAGAAACATTGAGGAAAAATAGCAATATCCAAGTTAATCGTCCTAACAGCAATAAAAGGATGAAAACAACAACCGACATCCAGAACCTGTTATGCGAGAAAGACTTTCTTCTTCTGGTGAATGAAGTTTCTAAGAAGTCGTTGGAGAATGTTATCACTGACATATCAGGAATGTTTCCACAATATTTCGACTTAAATTCACAATTACGCCCATACGAGTTTTCGAAACGCTCCTGTATAAATGTAACTGCCATGAGTGCTACAGGTAGACAAAGTTCAGTCAACAAGATGAGCATGTTTCAGCAATGTGAGAAGTGTGACGTTTGTGGAAATAATATCGATAGTGAATTTTGCACCTTCTGTTCTCCATCTGTTAACGAGGTTGAAATTCTGGATGTTGAACTGTTAGTTGATGGAGTGGATGAGGTAGATGATGGTTGTGCGACTGAAAGTGAAATAGAAGATGACCTAAGGCAATACTCTAACATTTTACAAAGTTTGGATGAAGTAAACGAAATCATATCTGATCTTGGGGAATTAGGTATGCTACTGGAAAACAATGACTACGATCAAGATGAGCACGCTGATAATTTCAAGTCCGATCTTGTCACACCAACTTCATTGCAATCAGGTGGAAGGCTTTCTCCTTCAGCTAGTATTGCTACTAACTTAAATGATGACAGCAATAACGTTAACCAAGCAGCCCAAAGGAGCTCACTTCACGTTCAATATTAGGGCCAATATTACCACCTTGGCAAACTCTGTTCTCTCCTAGATGAAAAAAAGAAGATCAAACAGGGGACTCGTGTGACACGCTTTTGGAATGTTTACGCAGACTATATGCGGCCATTAATGGCTCACCAAGACATTAATTTGTCACCTCGTGTCATATTGAAAAGGGGATCATGTTATTTTGTGGAAAAGAGGAAGCATTGACGCAAAAGGGATATATATTGCAGGAAAATATATACTGGCAAAAGTATGCTCTTTGTTTTACGTACCCAAAGAATCATCTTCAGGATTTCTTAGACACAACTGGAATCCAGCAGAAAAGAACCCTGCCAACCACCTCAAGGTCTTACAATACTCTGAGCATAATGGAGATGAGATGGAAGAAACGAATATATCTCGCAGCGTTAGCAGGAACTGGAGAGGCATGATGTATACAGGCGATATATCTTTTCACATTTATGCCACCAGTGAATATGTATGTAAAGCGGAGGGCAACGCATCTGCTGATCTTAGTTTCTATACGCTGAAAGAAGACTTTGCTAATGACCTTGACCAGAGACGGAAAAAAAATCGAAGAAGCAGAGGAAAAACATTTGACAGATCAAATGAATAAAAGGAAGAAAGAGGACGAGGAAGAGAAAAGGGAGCGAGCTGAAAATCCTGTGAACATGCGCCGCGGAGAGCTCGTAGAGGAATTTAAGAAAAAACTTGGATGTGTCCTATGGAAAACAAAGGCTGATGAATACAAAGAATATGTGACAGTTTTTCAGTGTAGCTTTTAAAGACGGATTGCAAGCTGGAATCCGGGTGAGTGCAGCACCGGAAACAATAATTGGAGGAGGCTGGATTGTTGAAGCTGTCGAACAGTCGGCATCATTCTCCCAGGTTAGAGATGGCGACATTCTTGTTAAAGTGAATGACATGGCATGTATAAAGTATCGTTATCAACGCATACAGGATATGTTGCCTGCAAGGTCACTTGCCAACATAACTCTAGAGTTCTTCCGACCAGCTGAAATTGGTGCCAACACTTCAGTCAATCATACGCCTTCGTGGATGCCACCAGCTAACCCATCAACAACAATGGCTCCTTCTATGATACCAATCCTGAAACCCAGTCCTCTAACACAAACTCCTACTTTAAGTCCAGCATATACGCAGACGGTCCAAATCATGAAATGCTCCCTGGGAAATAACTATCTCTATGGATCAAACTCAGAAAGACTGAGTCTTTTAGAAATAACTGGAAAAGATTCAAGGATTTCCTTTTATGATGTGCGCACAGACATCCCTTTCACTTTGTTATTTTTTTTATTACTTAAGATCTTTATTCTATTCTACGTTAAAAATCTTCATAGCCCTGCAAAAAATTCAGTTGCAACTGTATTACCAGCAGAGCTGAGACAACTGCCGACTTCTGCTACTAAAATATAATAACGTATAATAAGGAGTGCGGTTATTGACTGAATGTAATTAAGAGTTTTGTTCACAAACTACTAGCACAAGTAGCAAATTCGTCGTGGTTAGAATAAAATATTTTCTTTATTGAGAGACTTGTACAAATTTGAGCTATGTGGGATTATATATATCAGATTAATATTAATCCTAATCGTTAAGGTACGGCTCAAAGCTCAGTTATGGATTATAATAATCTATTACTGGATCTAATATTAGGATTAATATTAATCCTACATAAGATTAATAGTAATCCTAATTGATCAAGGCACGGCTCAAACCTCAGTAATGGATTATAATAATCTGTTACTGGATTATAATAATCATTAGGATTAATATTAATCCGAGTTGTCCTGTCCTGGGAAAAGGTTATCACAGAAATGAAGGAGCGTGTCCCTGATGTACTGGATGTCCTAGCTGCTGAAGCAATTCGAAATGTCACAGCTCATGAAGACATGCAGTGCAAAGCAGATTGCCCCACTTTGTACTGCATATGGCATACTAATGTTACCTGGTGGAAAGAACTAAGCTTGATACAGAAGATGAACAGTATATTGCTCAGTACTGGACATGCTACTGAAAGGGTATTTAATGTATCACAATTAACTCTGCTTTCATGTGCATTATTGCAGCCATACCGGGGCTTTAAGGAGCATTATACTTTATTTTTAATTGGTTAAATTTTATCCGTAGTGAATCTTGCCAAAGACAAATGCAGATCTGGTAATTTGTATTTTAATATTCTGCAGACAATGAAGAGGCTTAACAGAGCAGGTGTAACAATGACCAGGGAACCTACAGGAGCATCATTGATGACATTGGGTCTGACTTAACAGGTAGATGAACATATTAAATATGTTAAATAATAATAATTAACCCTCTTGAATTTACATGTTACTAGTTTTCCATTATTTACTATATGCTAGTAACTCAGTCTTAAATTTGAAAATAAAGTAAACAATTTGAATACATGTTTTACTTTGGAAACTCTGGAACAATACCATATGTTAAAAAAAAATCTGTGATTAAAATGTGTGTGTTAAAAAGGAGAGAATCTGTCAAGTGGCCAACCTCGTTCCCAGGGTTCTCTCCTACCCGCCCTTCGGAGCGAGAGAGAGAGAGACCCTGGAAAACGCTGGTTACGTGTCTCCCACAATCTGGGAGATTACAAACAAACGATTGGGGGGAGGGGCAGGTAAGTGTGAGATTTGTCTCTACAGAGCGTAGACAGGTCAGTGCAGCCATGAAACTTTGTAGCCTCGTTCCCAGTCGTCCTCGGCGATTTCGGATGTGACGTCACCTGTCAAGCTTGTCGGGAAAGTTCGCCTAGGACGCGCTATCGCACTCGGTTCCAAACCTCCTCTGGTAACTCAGATAGCGCGAACTGGCCTGGGTAGGAGGCTGCCTGACCTGATCTTGAACGCCGAAAATAATGCACAAAGTTCTTTGACAGCGAAAGCGTAGCTTCCTGCAGATTATCTGGATGTTAATCGGATGTTTTTCAGCGAAGCTTTTGATTTGGCACATGCAACGGAAATCGCGGAGGATTCACCGTTTGTGCAGTCAAAAATAATTTAGGTATCCTGGTAGTAGTATTCATACCGAAACGCACTATATTTGAATTGCGGTTTATACGTTGTGGAGGCCACTTTAGAGAACAAACGTACAGTATCTGTATGTGTTTTCAAGACTACTATTATGTAAGGCGCCGAATAAATGTATCAAGCGTTGCTGTCCTCACCCGCGACCTCGAACTGCCTCGAAGCAACAGGAAGAGAGAATACGCGGCTCGGACAGTCAGGCTGATTGATAGCTATTGTTCAAATGGAAAGAGGTAAAGAGAATCTTGAAAGAAAATGTTTTTAGTCGAGGCTCTGTGTTTTTGCATTTTTTGTCGTCGTTATAATTACCAGTGTAGCCGTAAGCTTCTTTGTTAAAAAAATACCGTATGATATGGCTTGCACAATTGCCAACCGTTTATTGTTCCTTATTAATTTTCTGGATGTTTAAGTATGCCAGGGGGGGCTGGCAGCGAGGTCTGGAACCGAGTTTACATGATCGCCCCAGTTAAGAAATTTGGCCGAGTGAGACTGAGTTCAAATTTTCCTTGAAAACAAATATGGCGGAGAATGCAGACATGGAAGGACGATGAGTTTTTTCTCGGTTTCAAGTTTTCCCGCGTCCAAACATCAAGAAAAGGTTTCTAAGAACTTTNAAGAAAATGTTTTTAGTCGAGGCTCTGTGTTTTTGCATTTTTTGTCGTCGTTATAATTACCAGTGTAGCCGTAAGCTTCTTTGTTAAAAAAATACCGTATGATATGGCTTGCACAATTGCCAACCGTTTATTGTTCCTTATTAATTTTCTGGATGTTTAAGTATGCCAGGGGGGGCTGGCAGCGAGGTCTGGAACCGAGTTTACATGATCGCCCCAGTTAAGAAATTTGGCCGAGTGAGACTGAGTTCAAATTTTCCTTGAAAACAAATATGGCGGAGAATGCAGACATGGAAGGACGATGAGTTTTTTCTCGGTTTCAAGTTTTCCCGCGTCCAAACATCAAGAAAAGGTTTCTAAGAACTTTTTTAATAGACCTTTTGGACATCAGGAGGCGTGATGTATGAACAGTTCATGGGCGACTTCACTTATCGTGATTCTGGATCTCGGCAAGTTCGGTTATTTTTAAGCAGTTTTAAGCTTGGTGAATTTTCGAGCGACCAGCCTGCTCCATCTCTTATATCTTTCCACTTACAGTGGTATTAAGAGTCTCTTCCTTATCCTAAACATATGCTACGAGCACAATATACTAGTATGAGTCTTACAACAGTCATATGTGAATGTTCATTAAACCACTGATTTTCTACTTCGCTGTTCGTAATATTGTTTGTACACCGGGAGCCACAACAAATATTTATGGGCGTAAATACAGAATACAGGGCCAATTTAGTAAAAACCAGGGTAAATGTTTCAGTCACTTGGCTTCACATATACTGGATCTGTGGGTACAAGCTATTTTAATATCAGACGGCTGGGAGGGGTTCAAAACCTTCACTGGAGTATCATTGGAGTGATAATCAATAAATTTGCAACAGCTGTACTGTATTTAATAGTTTTGTATTGGATAGTGAATGCGGTTTTAAGTATTTCCTTGAAATTGTTCGTGCAAAAATTATCCTTTACCCTGAATTAGACTCAGTTGCCAATAAGAGTGAGTGCATCAGAGAGCGGTATGCGTTGAGATAACGGTCAGTGTAAAACGCAGACTGCGGACTGCAGACTGCAGACTGCGGACCAAGGGTAAAATGCAGACTGTGTGTAAAATGCAGACTGCAGACTAAGAATAAAACGCAGGTTGGGGTAAAATGCAGACCGAGCATAAACTGTAGTCGCGGAAGGGTTTAAGGGCAAAAAAATCCCGCAAATACATGTAAACAACACCACTTACACTTACTTGACATCTCCTTTCACAAATCCATTCCTTCCTCGCTCTGGAACGTCGCCGACGACGCGAAAACATAGTAGTAATTGCAATCTTTAACCTTTTTTCCGTTCGAGAGACCTCACGCTTCAACTTTCGATACAGGTGACCGTGAACTGGTACAACACAACAATGTTTACGCTTAAATAAAAGCTGCTGACCGAAAATAATGTACAGAAAGAATTCAAAAGAATTATGGCTATAAAAAAGGGAGTAAATCATTCCAACAACAAAGGAAGATGTTCTGCAGGAAATTTCGATGACCTTCTATGAAAGGATTGAAAATCAAGGTACGCAGACTTTAGCTGTTTGGATGTTAATTGAACTTTTGGCGAGAATGTGTAATGTACTTCGACTAGGAAGCGAGGTGTGTAACTGATTACCAGCTAGCTATTTGAACAAGAAGGAGTATAGTCTTCATTCTGCATTTTGCACCCAGCCTGCGTTTTACTCTCAGTCTGCAGTCTGCATTTTACACTCTCTCTGCATTTTACCCCTGGTCCGCAGTCTGCAGTCTGCAGTCCGCAGTCTTCGTTTTACACTGACCGGTTGAGATAATCCCTCAAAGGACTGAAGTACAAAGTTTATAAAGAGAATCAGAAGAAGCTTGAAACATGCACAACTTCAATTTATTGTTTGTGTAAGTTATGAATCTGATTTACAACTAAAATAAACAAGGTAAAATAATTGATTTTTTATCAACCATCAAAAGAAGTTATTGTTGGGCTTGAGCCCAATTCTCTCAGCAGTTCTCTCTACGATACTACCCTTGGATTATTTGGCCTAGATATATATGTGCTGCTGATTTAGGGTGGTGACCATTTCACCCTTTAGAGTTTTGAACAGGGTGTCTGTTTGGGCTGTGAAGGTTGATGAAGAGCAGTCTATAGTGACATCCTCTGTACCACCATTTTTCTCCCCAAGTTTTTGCCATGTTTTTAATTTTAAAAGCTAACTTAATTCTGTATGCTAGAGGAAATGAATCAGGATTATAAAATAAGGTCTCTTGGCTTAAAAAGGGTAGGGAAATGCACAATGTGTCCTACTACCCATACTCTCTTTCAGTGTAAGCCCAGGGAGGTGATCTCACATTTTAATATCCTTTTACTACTTGTTGTAACAGCAAAGTCCGTGAAGTTTTACGGTCTGTGAAAAATATTTTTGCCAGCCTCAACACAAGTTTCTAACTGTTATTGTTGACTACAAATATTATTATCTTAATTTATTTAATCATTTTACATTTTTTTCCAAGACATCCTAGACATCCCATGGTGATTTCCATATCCACTTGTAAAAGGCAATTTTTAAGTTGAGACTGAGAGGTTCATTAACTACATTTCTATACAGACACAAACTAACCTGGCTGGTTGATGTCCAATGGTGTAAAAATTTAGTGCAACTGCATGGTAAAAACTGATCACAGTGGCCATATCAAAGGCAAAAATAGAAATGTCACAATGCATCTTCCTGATTTATAAATTCCCTTTGAAGCCAGATGTGGTCCTTCTCAAAACATGCAAACTTAAACGTTTATTTTCTGAACTTAGCAAACCGTTTTTAAACCATAACCTTGTTCTAAGGGCGAGTGTAGTTTTTGGAATAAAATATTTATAATTTCTCCCTCTTTGTTTGCAACAAAGCACACTTGAATGAGGACTCACACTGACGGCAGTGTAGTAACTGCTGTCATAAAAAGAGAATTCCAAACATACAAAATAATTACCCTTTCATTTGCCTAGGCTTCATTTGTTAGACACTACGGTAAAGTTTAAATTAAATCGCACGAAGATAAGAACTTAAGCATATCAACATATGCAAAATCAAGAGTGAATGACCTCTTGGCAAAATTTATTTAACTTCTAGTACATAACGAATAACATGAACAATGAGATCTGACCATATGCCACTCAATCATCCAAGGCAACTCTGCCAGGATAAGTTCACACTCAAGGAAGAAGAATTAGGAATCTCAATCATCATTTCTTGCCCTCTTAAAGGTGTAATACAACCGCAAACAACTCTGACAACTCTTCTACTCGCCTACGGCCACCGCACTTTTTTAATATCACAAAGGACTAATTTTGGGCCTTTCACTTGAAAATATAAACTCTTCTACATACGCATTGGAGGGTTGGCCCTTCTTTTAGTCTCGTGGGTCTTCTAAACACAAACGCAGCTTGACAGCCTGCATCTAGAGAGGTGAAGTGAGTTTTTGAAAAGGTCGGGCATCGACGAAGATGTACAATGACTGTTCACTGGTCTCGTTCTTTAATAGCGTAGTAAACCGCATGTGATGACAAACGCAAGACCAGAAGAAAGAATAACGTAAGCTCCACATTACCGCGGAAAAAAAAATAGTTACAGCAAAGAAAGCTGAATGATCGACCAACAGGATCAAAAGCGAGTTCACTCCACACTGTCGAATCGCTGCGAAGACGAACTTCTTGTTGTTGTTCTCAGCCCGTTTCGCGCATGCTCGCTACAGTTCTCGAATGATTGACAGATTTCTTAACTGGGGCGATCATGGAAAGCCGAAAAGCGGCAAGATCAAAGGCCGTTGCCAGCCCCCCCTGAAGTATGCTTTAGAGGATTTTTAGAAATCACTGAGCCACATGTGTTTTTAAATAAAGTTTTCATATTGGCAGTAAACAAGAAAGCCTTTCGCTTGAAAGGTTATGTTGTCTGTTTTGTCTCTGTTGATACTATTTCCTGTTGTCTTACATGTCGCGTTGGTATATAATTATTTTTATCTTTGATCTATTTACGACTTTTCTTTTGCCGCATCATGACAAAGGTTAGGGGGTGGAAAATGCTGACATTTTAGGCTATAGCTTTCCGTGAAGTCACTAGATCTAAAGTATTACTTTGATTGTAACTATATTTACTAAATTTCTTGCTCTCAATGTAACTGCCATGGTTTTGTCACGCCGAACCGCTAAGACCGCAAATGGTGTAGGTTTATGTGGCCCGATTACCAGCCGCTGTCAGACAAACATTGAAACTTTTAATATAGAAGTTCAACATACAGGGATTTTACCTTCAAAAAATTAACTCCCTCGTGTGTAACTCAAGAGATCGTAGATTTTTATCGATTGGCGTCATCGGTTTAAACCGGCGACAACGCTAGTTTTTGATTCCTTCTCTGGTAATTCACTTGTTTATCTGATAGTTTTGTTTAGGCAGAAATTTCCTTTAGTTTCAGTTATAGTTGTAGTAGGGTTAGCAAATCTATCTTGCTGTTGCGATCACTACGTCGCGAATAAACCTGACAAAAAAATGTGAGACAAAGGACTCCTTCCTCAGAAATAATTTTGTTCTGGAGCCACGTGAACAGCGTTTTCCACTGGACCAGGGTCTCTCTCTCTCGCGCGCGCGCGCGCCGTAGGCCGGGTAGGAGAGAACCCTGGGAACGAGGTTGTCAAGTGGCAAGGATCAGTCCTAAAGAAAAGTTAATAAATTATGAAACTTATTTTCTTCCTTTTTAATATTTCAATTCAGGTCTATACAATTACGCATAGAACTTCATAAGCTGTCTAAAAGAAGTTCAATTAAAATGCTTTATTCTTTATCTTTTAAATTAACAGTCACTAAAAGAAGGCATGTGTCAGCTGGATGTGTACCCAGGTTATTCTTTGATAATCTGGACTTCAAGGTATTGGTTAACATCATACTGCAGAATCACCGCCACTCAGATATGCATTGGATTGCGCATTATGTAACATTCGACAGAGTACCCTCTGATCACCTCGATGATTCCAAACCTATATCTGATGGCACACGATTTGAGAATATTGAGTACCTTCTGTGTCAAAGTAAACTTGAGAAGTTGCGAAGTGATTTCATTGTCTTAGTGGCCCGTATTCTTGCTGAATTCTTTGAATTCATGGAGCCTCTCAAATCTGCTATACCAAAGCATATCCAGCACAAGTATAAGGAATAACTATAATTAATTATGATATGATATGCCATACGTGTATTTAGTTTTAAAAAAGCCAAACAAGCCCAAAAAGGTTATACAATCCCATACCAGTCTGCCTTCTTGGCCATAGACATCTTTGATTTCCCTTTGTTCCTCAAGCATAAAAAGGAAATGGTCAAGACAATGCTTTGCCGTGTTAATATATAGATTTAGCCAGGGCTAAAAGCGAAGCTCTGGTTAATAATACTTGACGTAAACAAAAAAAACTAAAGTCACGTAATGCGAAATGGCGAGGGCAATGAAAATGGCATCAAGATCAATCCAAAAAAAAATTAGCAAAGAAACAAATTGAATGTGCAGCACACTTTTTTTCTAATTAGCAAAAACACAAATTTGCACATGCAACACGTTTTTTGGCTTTCTTTGCCGCTGTTTTGCACAACTACAGTGCTGTTTTGTAGGACTAAAACGTCACACTTCCTAGTTACACATTATTTGTATGGAGAAATTGTCATATGTGCTTACCCAATATTTTGTCTCCTGTGTTCATGCATGTTTGCTTTTATTTTTCACTGCCACTCATTTTCACCTTGCTGCCCGCTAGCATTTCTCATTCTTACAGCCACTTTGAATTTTCATGTTTTCCTTCCTACAAAATTTGTCTCTTTTGTTTTCAATCACTCGCTCTAGCTCTTTATCTGTTATCCACGTGAGTGTAAACATCAAAAATAATGTCGAAAAAGACACGACTTTTTGTTGTTGTTTTTTCTTTCTAAAAGTCCGGGCGGTCATGCGATTCTTTCCAAATAAAACCTTGAGTTGCATTTGGGTTACCATACCTGTTGATTGAATTATTTTAAATTGACATGCCTGTGGTGCGGACGGACGGTCGGTCGGTTAGTCTGTGTACGGTCATGTTTTCTTGGATGGGTAGGTTACCACATTTTTTTACCCATGGTGCTCCGCCTTACGCGCTTCGCGCGCGAGAGCTCCGCTATCAAGTTTCTTGGTAGGCTATACTTAATTTGCTCCTTTAATGATGGAATACAAGAGTTTTTCATGTGCCATGGAAAGGTGTGGTCTATTTGTTATTTATTTGAGATAAGATAATGATATTTAACTTAAATTAAAACAGCTTTGGTATATTGTGTTCAGGTACTCTGAATTCATGAACAAAAAGTCTGTCGGTCATTATTGGACTGCCAGTGGTACTTTACAATCAATCCAAGCATGCAGATGTTTGCCAATATCTTGAATATGTTCAAAAGCTACTGGTTGATATCTACAAGCCACAGGTAATGATTATTTATTTATTTTTTCAAAGTCAAATCATAAATTACAGGATACAAGATAGAAAATCATCAAATGTCAACACAAGGACTTCAAAGCTGGGTCATATATCATTAAAATTCAATAAATATAAATGGCAAACATATGCCTTTCATTCCCTGATCAAGCTATTAAAATGTTATCGCTGAGTATAGAAAGAGCATAACAATTTCACTTGTCTTTGAACATTTGAACCAGATGTACCAAATAGTTTTGGAGAAAAACTTGAAATTTTGCAAGGACTGTATGAGTTCATAGTGTTTTGCCACCCAGAAATTTTGCAGTTTTTGATGGCTGCTATTTTCTTTGTTACGTCTGATTGCAAAGAGCTGAAAATTGCACAAACTGCTCAGAATATCCAGCCCTTTCAACTTTTGAACCTAGCTTTTACATACACTGACATTTTCTATGGGTAAACTCTTATGCTAATGAGCAAAAATTGAAATAATGATGTCAGCAAAGATTCGCGTATTGTTTTTAACAGAACCAAGACATGCCCGTTAATGCAGATGAAGTACTCAACAATATTAAAGTGCCACTGGGAGGAGACCTCCTTGGACGAGCAAGAATTACTGGGGCCAAAAAGACTAGACTTGGGTGTGACAGTGCAGCAGAGAGATTTGAAAGTATTGTTGAGACGCCTGCACTTTGGTATGCAAAACAATTCTTTCTAGGGGTTAGTTTTTTAATTATTACATAATCTGATTATTCTTTATTTTAACCATTGTCTTGTGTTTTGTTTTTTTTTTTTTTTCTGGTTCTGCCTATGTTTGGTAAAAAGATACTTAAGTTAATGACTAAATAACATTATTCCCAATCAAAAATGAAAATAGTAGGATGGGTCCAAGGGACAGCCATTCAATAATATTGAAAGTTATCTTCAATTATCTGCTCAGAATGCATGCAGGTGGTACTCTTTCAAAATTTAAATAATTTGCTTATGACACAATCTCATTTCCAGAGGCCAAGCCAGCACTTTTTCCTTAGTTATGTCGAATCTGAGAATTAATTAGCCTGGTAGAGGTTTGAACTCACAACCTCCCACTTGACAAGCTGGCAGACTTGCTTCCAGCTGTGCAAGGTCCAAGGTTTTCCATGTCCAAAATTAAATTGTCATTAAGGTCAAAAAACATTTTCACCCTACATTAAAATTTCTATAATTTAAAAACTAAAGAAATTCAACATGCAGTCTTGGTTGAAAGCAACCTGAATTTCCTTTCAACTATGACAACAGATATTAGTCAGACAGAGTTCACATATAAATCAAGTAGACAATTAATAAACATTGCTTATTCTTTTTATAGTATATCTGGGAGCAACTTTACAAGCCAACTCCTGCAAGCGGTAGAAGAGACATTGGCACCTTGTATTACTCTAGGCAAAATTTTGGACTTGTTAATGTGCCACCAAGGGTTCAAGACAACTACTCAAGTTGTGAGTCACTGATGTTGTCAGCAGCAAAGGCTTACATTTGTGCGGCATTCATGGCATGGGCAGGGACAACAGACACTGCTACCTCTCCATCATGGGTAAGCTGTACTGCAAAGGAGAGAAATTCAGCAGTCCAGTGGGAATGCCTGCAAATTCAAACTGGCAAGTTTGTTGATGAGTACGTGTTGACAGAGTTTGATATTGAAAGAGCCTGACAGGAGCAGCTAGAACAACAATGCCAACAGAAAGAAAACCAAAGGAGATCTGCTGGCAATGATGATGAGATGACTGCAATTTCATCCCCTGCTAAGCAACCATACTCTTCTGGTAAGTCTATAAACAATACTTTAACATACAGTACAATGCTGAGTGTGTGAAAATAAAGTATTAAACTATATTATTTCTATTAAAATTTTCAAATATTGGTATAAGGCACCAGGGTGCAAAGAAAGTCAGTTTTGTGGTTTGCCATTCAGCCAAGCTGTAGTTAAATAAAACATGTACTTGCCCAAGAGTCATTTTGACTAAAGCCCAAAAATATATTTTGATGAGCAGGATTGATAACAGTTCTGCAATTTGAATTCTCCTAAAAATTTCACTTACTCATCAGGCAAGTTAAGAAAAGAATTCACTTGCCCGATAGCAAAATCCACTAGCCATGGGCTATCGAAAGCGACTTTCTTTGCACGTTGGGCACCCCTACTTATTATTAAGCTCTGTTAGTAAGAAAAATAATTATGACTATCTTTCTGTCTTAAAATACAGCTCTGATCTTGTAAATGGACAGCTCACCTCAAAATCTACTTCACTGGACTGGATTAGTCGAGTGAAAATACTGTTTGGCAACGTTATTTATATGTCAAGTAAAATTCATATTTTTATGGTCATTATTCCGCAGGTTCTGGTGTCATTTTGCTGCAAAAATCTGAAGATTACAAAGTTCTAGCAGTTGGAAAAGTTGTTGAAGTTGATGCCCCCATTTCTGTGCCAGAGAAGCATGTTCCTGTCTTTGTAGCATCTATTGAGGAATGTGCCTCTGCTATACTTGCACCTGGCAATGTTGTGTTTTGGCCCACAGATCTGCTTGCAGTGTACAGGTCTCCAACAATGGGAACTGCAGACATCCAATAGTAACCTCAACAGTAATATTTCTTACATCCCTCCTGGCAGTGAGGAAGATCGCTATCTCAATTATGGGTTGCAGGTAATTCAACTGGGAATGATGTTCATGCAGCTTAATGATACAGAGGGTGAGGGAGATGGAGAGCGCAGCCTAATTAACTGGAAGATGCTTCTGTTGTA
>CALNXI010004091.1:0-32253 GCA_942486025.1 Porites evermanni
TTATGGTCCATGTGTAAGTAGTGAATGGCCAGTCCCCAAAAACTGTCCCACAGTACAATTCGACATAAGACCAACCCAGTCTAACGCGCCGCCTTCAAAGTTTTTTAACACTACAATACCATCGACTATTTTAGATAAAAATCACTCAGCCTACATTCTACACATAAATAGACAAAAAAATTGGAGGAAGATTTGTTTTAGATTGGGTTAACACGCAAAAATGGTGACAGCAAAACCTATAGCCATTGTACTATCTTAGTGGTATTCAGGCGAGACAGAGAGCTTCATCAGTCCTAGTTAAGAACGCAAGAGTTTCGTAGAAAGCTCCCAGTAGTAAAGGTAATTAAGAAAAAAAAGCTTCAATATTATTTCATGGCTCCTGCCGTCAAGGGCCACCGTCCCTGCTCCTTCACATATCATACCGACAGTCATCCCAAGTTTACTGAATCTAAAAAAGCGATTTCCGAAGATATCCTTAAGGCATCAACACTCTTTTATCATTGTATGTGAATACGTTACTAAGAAAATCTATAAACAAAACAAGATTTGTTACTCTGGTCGTTCGTTGATAGTTCCCATCTTGCAGAGTACTCTGAAAAGTCGGCCGTTTTCCATTTCCTACAAAAAAAAGAGAATAAAGAGATGACGTATTAATCTTCAACTGCCAAGTGCCACTTGGGATATTCTACCATATAAGGAGAGAAAATTACAACTAGCTGTTGACCTTAATAGGCCTTTTTGAGACTGCGCGGCACCATGGGACTGTTTTGGGGAAGTCATCGCTCCTTTTATTGGCTGTGTAATGAAGTTACACAAGAAACTGTGCGCATATATCCCATGCGGGACCTTTGCACAGTTTTAGATTTAGATTAAGCTTACAAGAATTAAAGACGTTCACTTTACCTTGGCTAATTCTCCTTCTAAAATGTCGCACTTTATTTGTGCTGCATCCAGCTGCGTGTAAAACCTAGCGCCAATCATTGGCATGACATCATTCACACTCTTCATGTGCGCTGGAAGGGGACTGCTGAGGAGATATCTAACGAGATCACAGAAAAGTGACTTACAAAAAACCCGGCAAACCGGTCAATTCGTACCCAGGGTTATTTCATCTCTCAAATCTTATTTAACAAAAGTGCAAAAAAAACCCCAAAAAACCTGAGAAATAGAAAACAATAGTAGGTGTATTCTACAGTTTAGACCGAAAATACTTCTACCATCATCACCCCATAGATGTACCCATCTTAGTACAATTTACAAGTTTAGTTCCTCTTCACAAGTGAGTACCCCCACTTCTTTCTCTCTGTGCCCAAGACTGGGCAACAGAGGTAAAACTAAATTAAGTATTTTGACCAATCATAATATGCGTAGAAATTCAAATTAACCAATCAGATTTAGAAGTTAAAAAAAACCCACCCCACGGGAAAACGAACCCGCACAAGTCACTTTTTTCTGATTGGTTGAGAAGGTGGCGCGAAATTTTTCAGCCAATCACAGAGCGTGCCAATGCAAAACCAAAGTAATTACAAACTACTTCCTGTAAGGTTAAGGAATAGACTGTACATACCGAAACAAGTAACTTTTATGTAGGTATTATGAAAAGAAAACGACAACTGAAGTAAAGGGTAAACTTAATCACGTGGTACAAAATCGACGTTTGCCGTAAACGTAATACTAAGCCTGTCAAATATTTATATCGGGTTTTACGTCAAAGACGCAGAAAGGATTTCGTTAAAGGCACCCTCAAAGCAGGTCTTCAGATCGCGGTAAGATACCACTAACACCGACTGTTCATCGCGAGAGACGAGGCAAACTTTCTCTGATGTACCTGCCTCCAGCTGAAAAAAAAAACAAAAAAACAAAAAACAGATTACGTATCGATCGACTGCCAGCAGGACCTTCAGTGAGCAAACTCTCCAGGGCACTCTGTACCCCCGGGAGAGCTGGCTCACAGGCTATTTGCAATAGGCAGGAGTTTCTAAAAGTCTATCGCTGAATTACTTGAAAAAAGATTCTAAGGAAAATGCTGTTGCATGGAAGCGTGTGAAGAAGCTGTTGGGGACGGGGAGGGGGGTAAAGGAGTGACAATGCTCTTTTCCCACCTAAGCCACCCCGTCTCCTACGTTTTTTTTACACAACAACAGAGATTCAAATAATCTTTACCCGCCCCACCCTCCCGCTCCTGTATTTTTTGCTCGACCGCGCAAACGACTACATGCAGGCTATGGACTTAACAAAAAGCAAAGACGGAAAAATTTTAATTTTGGTGATTAAAAAACGATCCGATTTACTAAATACTGCGTATTTTCTGCAAACTGACCTTATTCAGACACGCAACTATGTGAGCCAAGTCTAGCCATGGTGCTCCGTTCTCCGTCACTTGATGGAACAGATAGTCCCTAAAAAGCTTCAATAGATACCTGTCACCAGTCTCCGACCAGCTTGGATCCATGCTGAACCTGCGAAGGAGTGGGGACGAGTTAAGAAATGCGCGAAAAAACTCTCAATATTTAACAATTATTCCTGAGCCCGCATGGGCTCTGAGTCAAAAGCCCATGAGGCTTAAGGCTGAATGGGCTATTGACTCAGAGGCCACGGGGTAGGAAACAAGGTGCATTATGGTCCATGTGTAAGTAGTGAATGGCCAGTCCCCAAAAACTGTCCCACAGTACAATTCGACATAAGACCAACCCAGTCTAACGCGCCGCCTTCAAAGTTTTTTAACACTACAATACCATCGACTATTTAGATAAAAATCACTCAGCCTACATTCTACACATAAATAGACAAAAAAATTGGAGGAAGATTTGTCTTAGATTGGGTTAACACGCAAAAAAGGTTTCAGCAAAACCTATAGCCATTGTACTATCTTAGTGGTATTCAGGCGAGACAGACAGCTTCATCTAGTTCAGAACGCAAGAGAGTTTCGTAGAAAGCTCCCAGTAGTAAAGGTAATTAAGAAAAAAAAGCTTCAATATTATTTCATGGCTCCCGCCGTCAAGGGCCACCGTCCCAGCTCCTTCACATATCATACCGACAGTCATCCCAAGTTTACTGAATCTAAAAAAGCGATTTCCGAAGATATCCTTAAGGCATCAGCACTCTTTTATCATTGTATGTGAATACGTTACTAAAGAAAATCTATAAACAAAACAAGATTAGTTACTCTGGCCGTTCGTTGATAGTTCCCATCTTGCAGAGTACTCTGAAAAGTCGGCCGTTTTCCATTTCCTACAAAACAAAAGAGAATAAAGAGATGACGTATTAATCTTCAACTGCCATGTGCCACTTGGGATATTCTACCATATAAGGAGAGAAAATTACAACTAGCTGTTGACCTTAATAGGCCTTTTTGAGACTGCGCGGCACCATGGGACTGTTTTGGGGAAGTCATCGCTCCTTTTATTGGCTGTGTAATGAAGTTACACAAGAAACTGTGCGCATATATCCCATGCGGGACCTTTGCACAGTTTTAGATTTAGATTAAGCTTACAAGAATTAAAGACGTTCACTTTACCTTGGCTAATTCTCCTTCTAAAATGTCGCACTTTATTTGTGCTGCATCCAGCTGCGTGTAAAACCTAGCGCCAATCATTGGCATGACATCATTCACACTCTTCATGTGCGCTGGAAGGGGACTGCTGAGGAGATATCTAACGAGATCACAGAAAAGTGACTTACAAAAAACCCGGCAAACCGGTCAATTCGTACCCAGGGTTATTTCATCTCTCAAATCTTATTTAACAAAAGTGCAAAAAAAACCCCAAAAAACCTGAGAAATAGAAAACAATAGTAGGTGTATTCTACAGTTTAGACCGAAAATACTTCTACCATCATCACCCCATAGATGTACCCATCTTAGTACAATTTACAAGTTTAGTTCCTCTTCACAAGTGAGTACCCCCACTTCTTTCTCTCTGTGCCCAAGACTGGGCAACAGAGGTAAAACCAAATTAAGTATTTTGACCAATCATAATATGCGTAGAAATTCAAATTAACCAATCAGATTTAGAAGTTAAAAAAAACCCACCCCACGGGAAAACGAACCCGCACAAGTCACTTTTTTCTGATTGGTTGAGAAGGTGGCGCGAAATTTTTCAGCCAATCACAGAGCGTGCCAATGCAAAACCAAAGTAATTACAAACTACTTCCTGTAAGGTTAAGGAATAGACTGTACATACATGATAAGATTTTTCAGATCAGCTGAGTAATTCATCGCCATGTACTCTAATGATTGCTGAATGTGCTCCCGCTGAACGGCCTGGAGGGAGTAGCAGGCCAAGGCTAAGATCAGCTTACCAAGGGATGTCAAATCCTCTTGCTGAAACCGAAAAAAGTGGTCTTTTGATGGGCGGTTTTAAGAAAGGTTGGAAATAACAACAAAATTAAAATAGAGTCAAGTTTTTACTTGAAGAAGAAATGAAATTTAAGTCATTTACCTGAAAATGAGGAATCATAGCGTTTGGACTGTTACTAGCATCGAAACTAAGAACATCGAATATCCCACAGCCGTTTATTCTGAGTCTGAAAATATAAAGGATAAAACAGTTTGAATTGCTCTTTTCCCCATCTTTTTCTTTGTTGCTTTGAGATGTATTCTCTAATAAGCATTTTTTTTTCGTATTATTGCACTTTTGTCTATAGAGCTTAACCAGTCCCTGGCTTATTCCATGGTTCATTCGCACGCAATACGTCCAAACGAAAACGTTTTCGCTGTTGATTTAAAGGAAAATCTGTTCAACATAATGACGTTGACACTATTCGAATTACTTCCGACCTTGAATTTACGCACTTGAAATGAACACTGTGTTCTTGTTAAGGGTACGGTGTTTATTTGAGGGTCAGTAGTTTGTAAGTAACACGTTAACCTTTTTTGTAGACATTCAAGGGTGAATAAAGGCGAAAAACCGAAGGCCAAATCTCACAGGTCTTTCACTGTTCTGATTCTTGTGGGTCGCAAAAGACCCTACACTGCTGTTTGTAAAGAGGCGGGCACGTAGACCGTGATACATATAGTGTGGACAGCGTTTCATGAGCTGGGTGGATAATGAAGGGGTTGATATCAATTAGGGAGCAAGTCCAGTTTCATCACCGTGTTTAGGAAGGATGAAGAAAGGGGCAAATCGCGCATACCCTACGCGATCTCACCCGCGCGATGTTTCCCTCTCACTCCGCGCCTCCCTTCGAGTGTTTGCCACGCGGCGACACGCGGGCTAGAAGTACTGTACTGTAGAGCGGTTTGCCGTGACTCACATCCGGGACTTATTACGCAGATTAAGCAACTGCAACGACGATCGCAACGACAACTTCAAAAAACCAATAGGTTTAATGATCAAAACAACAGCTTTGCACGTGCATCACGCTCTTTAGTACATTTCTTTGACGTCCACTCCACGACCCGGTGGGGGGGGGGGGGTACTCCCACATATAGGCTATATAGGTACGTGCCGCGGAATAGGGTACGGTTTTTGAGGTTCTCGGTCCTTAAATAGGGTATCTTTTTTGACGCTTTTGTTACTGTGTCCCTGGTGTGGTCCTTAGATAGGGTAGCTTAATTGTAGTATCTAATACTGGAGTGTGAAAACGCCCGCCTAAACGAACATTTTTTTTAAAATTAGGCTTATTCTAGTATTTTATGCTTGATGCTATACATCCAATGTTACAGAGAAGAAATAAAGTTTTCCTTTTCATGCTATGAATAATTTTGTTTTTTCCTTGAATAGGGTGTCATTTTTCGGCTTTCGGCCTTAAAAAGGGTATCAGTTTTCGCTTTCTTAGTCCTTAAATAGGGTTAGGGTCCACGAACCTTCGCGACACACCCCTATCCAAAATTCGCGGGAGTACCCCCCCCCCGGGCTCCACGACTACGACGTGAAACCTCCCAATTTGACATTTTGTGCACGACGTGGACATACGACGACGAATCTCCTTCCTCTTTTTGAACCTGAATTAAATCCTTAAGAATTCGACTGCATGAAAAGTCGCCAGCATTTGACATGTTGAGCGGGTCCAAATAGACGCCATTAAGTTTGAAAGAACGCAAAATTCATTTTTTGGCGACGTTTTAGCTGCCGTCGTCGTCGTCGTTGCTTAAAGGAGCTGTGTCACGAAATTCAGCCAAATTAGGTCATTACAAAATGCCCGTTAGATCAAGAGAAACATAAAAATAACCACTTAAAACATTAAAGGAAGGTTTAAATAACACAACAGATACAACAGATTCAACGGATGGGCAAAACTGAAGAAGATTGAAACGGATTGAAATTAGGGTTTTTGAAAACTGTTCAGTCCAACAGTTTTTCAAAGTTGATCTCTGCTGTTTGCAATTTCAAATATAATGATCAAGAGACATATCTATTTGTCTCGAATCTTTGATTTTGTCATTCACATGTAATTTCTTTGCTTACATTAAGTTCCATAGCGATTACGGGCGAGCAATTGGCAAAATTAAACAAAATGAACTGGACTGCCGTGACAAAGACCCTTTAAGGTCCCTATTAAAAAGGANAAATAACACAACAGATACAACAGATTCAACGGATGGGCAAAACTGAAGAAGATTGAAACGGATTGAAATTAGGGTTTTTGAAAACTGTTCAGTCCAACAGTTTTTCAAAGTTGATCTCTGCTGTTTGCAATTTCAAATATAATGATCAAGAGACATATCTATTTGTCTCGAATCTTTGATTTTGTCATTCACATGTAATTTCTTTGCTTACATTAAGTTCCATAGCGATTACGGGCGAGCAATTGGCAAAATTAAACAAAATGAACTGGACTGCCGTGACAAAGACCCTTTAAGGTCCCTATTAAAAAGGAGAGAGCGCGCATAAATGTTGTTACTTAGTGAAAAGGCGGCCATGATTGAAGTGTGTTAATATTACAGACCCATGTGGCGGTTTTCTATACTACAAATACTTCGCTTTTGAACACCATTAGTCGAAAAATACGGCAACTTACCTTGAATTTCCAATTAATAAGATCTTGGATGGATCAATGACCCTACAGGCTAATCCAGCTGCGTGAACTGTCCTTAAAGCAGAGGACAGCTGGATGATATAACTCCAAATAAGTCGCTCAGGCATCGGACTACGGTGACCCGGTCTATGTCTGCTATGTACCCCCAGGGGGCGGGAAGTCGAGGGGAATAATAATGAACCATCGGGGCCAACACCAAGATTGGAATCGGGACCAGAAAAGTGCTTCATTAAAAGAGTCTCTGCTCCCGGGTGGAAGTCATAGACAAATATGAGCGCTGTGAAATGGAAACATTAAACACTTAATGGATGTTGCCAAGTGAAACTTCGAGATAATAACTGTTTATCATTTTGAAAAAGTTTCCGGAAAATCCATTTGGAAAGTATAAGATCATGGTACAAGACTTTTTGGGTCGTTCCCGCGGAAAATCTGCCGAAGCAGCGGAACAACTGAAAAGGTAGTCCTGTTTTGTGGACGGAATTTCCTAAACGGAAATCCGTGTTCCATTTCTTCAAAGCCATCTTTGATACCAGTTTCAGGCCATAGCGGCCGTTTTTCGGTAAATGGAACGGATTTGTGCAAATTGCAAACGCGACTCCGCGATGCAATTTACCATTCCTGATCATTTATTTTATGTCGATGCTAGTATTTTTTTTAAATAAATAGTATGTGTAAACGGTGGAATTAAAAATGTTGTGTTCTTTTGCAAGTATAATGACAACAGCCAAGGTTTTTTTTAACTGTCAAGGCTAGATTAGCTTGTTGGTCCAGATTTCGACGAATAGTTAGGAATTTCTTTTCAAAGCGCAAGTCATCAGAAATATTACTTTGGTTAAACTGAAGAAGCACAGATCTAGAAATTACTAAACTTTGAAGGATAAAGGATGGTTTGGGAAAGATGAAATTCCCGTGGCTTAAAAAAAACAACATGTTTTTGAAGTGCAGAAATGGTGAGATGTCGTTCAATTAAATGATCAATATCCTGTTTTCTTGCTACAGCCATGTAGCATAATCATCTCGACCAAACTATCACTCTTCAAAACTCTTTATAAACATCCACTGGTTGCAAAACAACAACAACATAGCAAAAATGCATCTTGTTAGCGTACTTACAGTTGTCTCCAAATGCCTTTGTTGTAAAGACTTCTCGGAGACTAACAAGATTTGAATGACTGACTTTTTTCCACTGATCCACAAGGACCATGGATTTTGCATTTACAAGTCGAAAAGCTGAAAGAGAGGAAAAAAACCATTAAATCAATGCTTAAAAAGGTTGTCTGCTTCTGCAATTTATGTACAGTTGAGCATGAGTCTGAAACAAACTTGTTCAAAACAAATTGACTATGAGATCTTCAAGCAATAGGTGACCATTTCCGAGTTCCCCCAGGCCGCTGAATCAAAACGAGTTTAAGTGCTCAGCCTTTGATATGGAAATGATTTTTCATTCTCATGCAAATAAAACTCCTCAATATGAAAGTGAGGGTTTTTTGGAACTCAAAAGTGGCCCATTGTTTTAGTTTCTAGATGGCAATTCCTGATTTCCTAAAAATCAAAGATTCTGCTGTGGATAAATGTTTAGAAATCAGGTCGTGTTTGCCGTTCTGAGAAGTAAAAAAAAAATATCAACCATGCACATGTTGTTTATGACATTAAGAAAAAACAGATAATACAAAGTCATAATGAACTGGTTAATTAAAATATTTAAGTCACACAGGGAACCAGTTTATGAAAGTTTTAGCAGTTGTGGAACCGCCTGTCTTTACTGCATTTAATGCTGTACGAGTTTCTTGTCAATATACTTACAGTGAATTCTTCGAAGGACATAAGTAAGCCCATCTTTAGAATTTGTGGCTTTGTAACAAGTTGTCATGTAACCAAATGTCCTCTGGGCCTTTACCAAAAAAGGAAGAAAAACATTTACAACCTGGCCCGCGTTGTTCAAAAGATGGATAGGGCTATCCACCGGATAAATCACTATCCACCGGATAGTATGTGGGAAACCAATAATTGCGCTATCCACTGGATAGAGATTTATCCGGTTGATAATGTTATCCAACTTTTGAACAACCAGGGCCAGTACGATAACTCTCTGAGTACTGGTCAGTGCTCCAAACTGCAACCATTTTGGTCGCCAAAGCAAGGAGAAAAATATTTTGGTGACTAAAATTACTGTGAACGATACCAATTTGGCAAACTGGTTTTTGGCAGTCAAGAGCCAAGCTGTATTTTTTATTAGTTGCATTCATGGTCTTTGTTTACACTACAGTGAGGTAATCATTCGCATCATATATTATTTATGTTCTATTTTCTTTATAATAGTTATTTGTCTCTTTTTCCCCAGTTGTCAGGGTTAAAAGCTTTTGAGATGCCACTGCATGTACCATCAAATTTCATTGTGATTATTAAGTGACCATTTTCATTATTTCAAAGCCTCCATGTAATATTGCACAAAGTGTCCCTCTCTTTTTTTCTGGCCAGCGATTTTTTATGTTTGGCAACCAATCTATGCATTCAAGTTGCAAAAAGGTTTCTTAGAAAAAAAATTGAGCTCGGAGCAACATAAGGAATAAATAAACAAAAACAAGGTTACAAAGTAGTTCAACGACAAAATGGCACTCACTACCAACAGTTCACCTCAAGAAACAAACGTTACAAATCTTCCAACAGCCTTACAGACAACTTCATTAGGATCAGAAACAAGGAACCTAACATAATGTTACACTGGTTGTTTACTTTTAAAAATAATTTAGAAATTAAACACTCATTGATTAGGTAGCTCTTACAAATTTGCACTCTAAGTTTTACTCTTGTGATCCATGGAGCATGTACATGTATGAACAAGAACTTTGTGAGTCAGAATCCAACAAGAGCCAGATATGAGCTTGTGCGGGAGCGGCCAAGGCACCTTTCTTAAGTGATAAGTAACAAAACAGCTTTTAATTTTGTTATATGACTTAAGATACTACTAAAGCAAAACAAAAATGTGAACTGTAATATCTTGATGCAGGAAAGGAAGTACAAGTCTTGACTGGAAGATGTAGCCCAACACTGATTAACTAAAAATAACGTTTTTAATTCTTCCAAAAAATAAAGGTAACAGCTGTACTTTTAGTGGTTAAAGTGTTTTTTCAGGTATGGACTTATTAATTAGCACAATAAGTAACAAACCTGGTCTGTTGGAGTGTCCAAGGGCTCTATAGGGCACAAAGTATGATAGCTATCTACTTCCTGTGGAACACCTTTTAATGAAAGTAACTCAATATCAGCACACAATTTACGAGAAAAATTTAACCTTTCGGTCATAGACATACAGTGTACTTATGTGTCTGCCACTGTCAGAACTGTCATTAAGAGGCAGGGGCCAGGGATTTCCCCTGGCTGCTATGATAGTGGCCCCCGGCAACTTTTATTGGAAAACAGAAGAAAAATAAAACCAAAAAAAAATCCCTAGCTGTTTTAACCCCCCACCTAGTTGTTGTGTTTAACCGGCAACTTGAAATCTTAGTGGCATCAATGCACTCTTCAAAAAAAAAATCATTATCATCGTCAAAAACATCATCATCATCATCATCATCATCATCATCATCATCATCAACGTCATCATAACCACCACCACCACCACCGCTACCACTGTCATCATCACCATCATCCACCATCCTAATCATCATTGTCATCATTTTCTTCTCCTTCTTCTTTAAATGGTGATCTCATTTCCTTTCGAGGTGACTCCTCTTCATGAATATCATACACATTGTAGCATTATTGTTAAAAATGTAAAGTAGATATTAACTTACTTTGATCATCTGGGTCAAGCTGTGCCATGCTTAGGGTATGCTGATGAATCAGTTCCTGAAATCAGGACACACAATCTTGTTAATGTTAATGTGCGAAATGCACTGGTGGTCAACTAGAAAGCTTTCGCGGCTTTGACCACCACACACATTTTAGAGTCTGTACCGTAATTATTATATTTTTGTAATCATCTATTGTAATAATATTATATTTTTCTTTCCATGTTATTCTCTGTAAAAAGTGTGAAATAAATGAACCACTGAGCCATTACATCTACAAAATCTACAAGTGTTCACTTGAGGTAGGTTTTGCAATAATTGGTTTAAAATTTACTATTACTCCGATCTATGAGCCATTAACTCCAAGACAACAATCATAAAAGGTCAAACCTAACCTGCCTTATCTGACCAGACATGGAAAATGCATTGTTTCTTGATTGGCTGCTTTGGAGATGTGCAAGATGAGCCGGTTCTGATACATATGCTTGGTATGATGGAAATAGCTGAAAAAAAGTCAAAACATTCAGAAAAATGACAATTAATAATAATGGTCCATTTTTTCATTAACTTGCTTTCATGCATGGATCACACCTTATTTTCCTCAAGTCTAAAACTGGGAAGGAAGATTTAATACCCATGCTAGATGTATCCATTATAGCTTGCTACTACTAACTTGTTCACTGGTGTAAAAAAGACATTTTTTTGTACAAAAGCCCTTTGGAAAGATGGAGAGTGAAACTAACAATGTTCTACATTGTAACTCATAAACTTGGCAGTCAACTCTATTGTAGCCAGCACTTAAATTTGAGGTTTTTTGCTTAAGCAATGGTGATAGCGATGGCAGTGAGAACGGAAAAAGAAAACAATAGGTTTAGCTTGGCAAAACAACAACTCTGCATGTGAGTCATGCTTTTTTGTATATGTTACAGGATGTGAACACAAGACAATGACTTTCTTCTACTTTTTATGAACTTTGAAACAGTCTTTTAGAATTCAACAACAGAAAAATTTCAACATTTCACAAACTGAATGAGACGGAATAATCGCACAACACATTGAAGCAGTGCAAGTAACATTTTCGTAGCTGTCAACATGGTTATTGTTTAAGCTCCCTAATAACTCTAAAACAGGAATAAAGAATTGTTACCACAGCAGGCTGCTGTTGAGCTTGCTGAGTGTAAAAATATGTTGTTCCTCCTATGGATTCCATCTGCTGAGGGCCCGGGGCCTGGGCTTGACTATGGAGGGGGGCCTGAGGCAGGCTCTGGTTCTAAAGTAAAATACAGGTAAACAACACATTGAGGTGTTACAGCAAGCATTTGAAATAATATTATAATATTAGTTAATTAATATTAATAATAATTTTTTAACTACTTATGCACACCCTCAGAATTACAGCCTTCAGATAGACTTTGCAGTCTCAACAGTTATTTGAATATCATCGATGAGTGTTTGAAATACATTACTTTTCAGTAAAAGGCAGCTGCTGATAGTGGAATAGGAAGATCTATATGTGTAGCAAAATGGGCTCACATAAAAAACAGAGCTACAAGAAATGAAAACTGAACAGGATCACCAACTCCACAAATTTAAATGTACTCACAGCAGCAGAAGGCAGAAATTCAAATGCTTGTGAAGTTAGTGGGTTGTGCTGTGGTTTGGGTGAACCAAGAGATGGTTTAGGAGAATGAAGTGGTGAGACTGGCCCTCCTGGGGCTAATGATGATGTGAATGCCCTCTTAGACGGAGACATAGGCGACCCGTGTCCTCCAAGAGACCCAGGAGCTATCTGTAATGAGAAATAAAAAATCATTTCCTTCTGCATAGATATACAATAATTATTATTATTCAGTGTACAAGTACCCGTATATCACTCACTTTAAGTGAGTTATATTGTATCACAATGTTCAGCTATGGCATTTGGATCTGTGGGTATGAATTCCTAGACACATCTATTCAAGACATATAGCCTGCAGATGCAGATGTATTTCCGATCGTTGCTTCTCTCCACCCGAACGGTACTTTTCTGGTGGCACAAATTAAAGCGGTGACAGGAAATACATCTGCGTTCACAGGCTACTAAACAAATTACTCAAGACCACCGTACTGATCCATGTTTTCTGTTATAATTCCAGGAGCACATGCAACAACAGAGACTTGTATCTGTGTCATTATCTTTTAATCCCACAGTGGAAATTTCTTTGTGACATATACATGAACTTAACAGATGACTCAGAAGTTATTATTTCTGAGGTCAATTTAATAAAACTTTTACGAGTGTAATCTACAAGTGTGGCTATTTTCTCTAGACTATAAAACAATAGCTACACTTGTAAATTACATTTTTTACACTTGTAAAAGTTTTGATAAATTAGTCCCTGGTGCTTAACTTTTCTGTAACAGCTTGTCACTTTCTGGATCTAAAAATATTTCTTCAAATCTTCAAACTACAGACAACTTGATTGAACACGCTTGTATCAAAACAACTTGAATTGAAATGACTTTGTATCGAAAATATCGTAAACCCTCATAAAGACCACCGGTAAGGGGTTATCATGTTGCCATCAATAATTTTTGTAGCAACATGGTCATTGGCGATTGGTGCATTTTAAACATAATAAAGACCTGCAGTAATTAAAGCATTCAAAACATTGCTACCAAGAATGAAAAAACTATTGCAGGACAAAATCATTTAATCATTTTAACATTTAACGATAAAGAAGCCCTATCATACACAAACCAGGATGAATGATATTTTTCATTATGCTGAATTGAGTTGTTACAAAATGTTTAATAGGTACCTTATTTGTTGATATTGACAACTGTCCCATTCCGCTAACAAAGCTATCATTTGTTGTTGTTCCCAAGGCATTGCTCTTGAATCCTCCATCACCTCGCAAGCCCTTTGAACTAAGATGGCCATTGTTGACAGCAGAATTAAATGCTGGCAGTGATGAGCTTCTATGAAATGAGCTTGCATTATTGCTTCCAACATTAAAGTTCTTGTCTGTAGCTGTAATTGTGTTAAATAAGCAAGAGTACATGGTGTATGTACAGCTGTATATTTTGTGGTTCAAACATTACATTTGTACTTATGCTTGAAATTTGCGCAACACTTTTTTTCACTTTGTGTTCCACTCATTGTAGACAAAGGAAAATGATAACAAAGCATTGTTTAAAAAAAAATTCTAAACAAAGGAAAATAAAAACATGGCCAATGTGCTTAATCAAGGAATGGCATAACATTAGCAGTCACATAGTATTGATGTTGGCCAATTGCAACTAAATGAAAACTAACATGGTCTCTACTATGGCCCTCTGGAAAATACCTTGAGAGAGTAAACGAACAATGCTAAGCATTAGGGAGTTTGCAATTAACCCTCTAAGCCCCAACACATCTTCTCCACATGTTATGTTCTTCATACATTCCTTATGGTACTGCTTGGGAGAATTTGTTCTAACATCACAACAGTTCATCACCAGTGATCACTTCATTTATTCTCATCACCTGTCTGTTTGATCATACAGTGTTATTGCTGGGAGAAATTGCATTTGAATCACTATTGGGGCTTAAAGGGTTAAGATGTAAAATTCATCAGTACACCAAAAAAATTAATTTACAATACAACTGGTACATGTATTTCAAGATTTATGGGTTTTCGCAACACAGGCATAACATGTAAACGGGGTTTTATTCAAGTCAGCTGGATTGAGATTGAAGAAGATCTCAGCTCAGCTTATACTATAATACAGCAGGCTTGCAGCTTACGTTAATAACAGATTGTCACTGGAAAACACATCTACAGTTCTGTATGAATGCATGCTACCAATGGATTTTATTCATTGTGCATTAAGTTTAAATAAAATGCAAATCCTTTCATTGCCTCTTTTCGAAATAATGACAATTAAAAGAACACTGTCAACGGTTATTTGTTTTACTTTAAAGGAGAGAAGCACCCGAGGAAACAAAAAAAACAGAAGGAGAGAACTGCAAATTCAATTCACTCTGTAATAAACATTACAGATCTGGACGCATCACCAACGAATACACACAAAATAAAATGATACATCTAGATCCATTTTTCTACACGAAGCAGCCTGGATTAAATAAACAAGCCAACTAAAAAGGATGTACAAGTATCTCGCAGTGGCCTTACATTTAAAAAAGCAATGTAACGTTTTAAAAAAGTTAGAACTGAAGCCCAATCACGAGCTCTAACCAGCTAGGATGATATTTAGCCGACTGGTTTTAAAGACCAAACAGACACCTGGCGTACATAGGGAACTTAAAGGAAATTATGTTGTGCAGCGATCAGGGGAAAGCATGCAAAAGAGGGAATTTGTTTTAAATGAAATATAGGGAGACAATAAACAAACGTTTTTCGTATTTCCATACCAGTACGAACGTCGTTCGAAGGAGGCTTCGCATGGACAAACTGACACTGATCGCCATAAAAGCAGTATCCATTCGTATTGTAATAACGACATAACATAGGCCTGGAGGGTCTGTAACTAGTCGCCGAGTTGGAATGATTCATCACGGAAAGATCGATGTTTTCTCGTTGCTAAAACATGGTAAATAAACGACCTTCGCAAGTTCCCGCCGCCATTAGAACTGTCTTGCGTTACCCTTCAAAATTTGTGCGCACGCATCTTGTATGTAGAACGTTTTTCGTCCCCAGAGCCCGTCCGTAGTCTCCTCGGAAGTCCACCGGGCCGGGGAGACCGTACTCATCTAGGCAATTAGCGAAAAAATGATGACTTTCGTTAGGGACCCCTCTGTGCAGGAAATTATAAAGCAAAAACTTCATAGTGCATTTGCTACACTTTGATGAGTTACGAACAAGAGCGCAACATAATGTCTCAGGGGGGCCCTATCGATAGCTTGTTAAGAATAATCCTCTCTCTGTTCTCTGAGTAGCGGTACAAACTCCCTCATTTGGCCTTAACACGTATGTGCCGCTGAACACGGTACGTTTTCCAGGGTTTTGAGTCTTAAATAGGATGCACAATTTCACTCTTTAGCTTCTTGAACGAAACTTTTCTTACATTTCCTCACAAAACATGGCGAACCGTTATCATGAGAAACAAATAGTTGGATCGGCAAGAAGAGTGACCCGCCTAGCTGAGCGACTCTTTTTTAGTAGTAGGGTCTCCCTCATAGCCGGGCCGACTTCTCTCCATTGCCCAGCCTGAGTTAGCCTGCGAACAGCATACGCATTTCCGGTCGTCCCTTCTCTCCCACCGAAAAACGGCTATTTTCGGAGGGAGAGAAGCGACGACCGGAAATGTATCTGCTGTTCGCGGGCTGAGCCTGAGTCACCTAGGGCCTTACCTCCTCGGTCAAAGGGAGACAATCATAGCATGAGCGAGTGCTATTGTCAGCGGCTGCTTAGCGGGAACAACTTAACGATCTCTAAAGTTGACAGGGCTGGGAGGGTGACCCTCCCTCTCGGGATAACTTTTCTCCATATAAAAGGGGCCCAGTTTCCAAGTTTTAGCCTGTAGGTTCTCAATCCAAAAGTACAGACACTTGTGGTAGATAATTATGTGGTACTAAGTCTTGCTCATTGCTCACACATCCCCTCTTCAACATAAATCAAAATACATAATTGACTTTCTGTTCAACTTTATTATATTTTATTTAGTAAAATACATATTTCACTTTGTGGCACTCACTAATTTATTTCTAAACTAGTTTCTTACTTTTCTTGTTTTTTTGTTTGTTTTTTGTTTTTTTACGAGGTAACAGTTATTTTAAACAAATGATGAAAACAATGCAAAAAGATTAATGCTCCGGTTATTCAAACCAGAATCTTAGACTTAGCCGCAGTCTAACCTACACGAGTATTTTGACGGTGTTGACTAAAGCTGCGTCAGAATATATGGCGCAAAGGATTAGATATTATCTCCATTGTAAATTGTCCTGACTGGCTCACAACTAGAAAATAACGGGAGATTTTTCAGCACATCACAAAAAGGCGGCCTTGCAAAACCTACGTTAAGTAATCACGAACTAACTGCTATTACAGATACCAGCAGTTTTGCCATGGAAACAAAGCGTAAAGGTTAGTCTGTACAGGCGTTTTCACTCACGTGGCTAACATCAATACAAATTTCTTAGAGCAAAAGAAAGCTTTTACATAAGAAAACAGGATTGAGTTGGAACATGGCTCCCGTTTCATTGTTTTGGAACCCCGATATGGCGGCCGTGACGTCACGTGCAACGCTCTATTCTATTAACAGACTAACCTCGTTTGTACGCGTCTATAAACAAAGGGATTTTTTACTGCTGGCTCAATTGTAATAACAGCGACTATTGGAGACTATCGCCAACCTGACAGGCCAGCGGATACAAATTTTACGTAAATAAATCAGCAACCGCAAATATAAATCTTCTTGTTCTTCTTCTTCTTCTAAAATATATATTCTCAAACTATATGATAGCTTGACAAAACATCCGAAATTTCGAGACGCCACCACTGGGTTCCGAACAAAATGACGACAATCTTTGGTGGCGTCGCGTCCCTGTTTGCTCAGACTACTTTCTCTGCTGTGAACGGGAACTTTAACTTGTTTGTTTTTAACGTCTTTGAGGTATGTTACAGCGCTTTACTCTCATCGTAGGTTACATTTCTTAATTCTAGTATATATAACGACAAATCATTTCAGAAAAAAGATAACATAAAAAAATTGAATATCATGGACCAACTTCCTTCCTGAACCAAAGTGAAATAATTCAACCTACAAAATCTATTTCAAAAATGTTAGAAAAAACTATCTACCTCAAAATTAACAACCCAAACGAAGAATTCATTGTCTTCTCTCTTATTCCAAAGGAGGGGCAATCTACTTCCTTTCCAACTCTAAAAAATGACACCTAGATATTCTCTTTTTCGTCAACGAAAAACGGGAATGTCGTGATTTACCTAGAAAAAACTCCACATTTCCTAAGATACAGTTTCTTCACCAAATGTACACTTAAAAAGACTAAGCTTGCAATTTCCGCAAATGAACTATTGTCTTCAACAATTTATATTTCAGATTCATTTCTCACGTCTTAATTTTGTTCTATACTTAAAACTGAAATCTACACAATCAAGCTAGACGTCCTCGCCGAAAAAGGTTATTTTCTTTGGTTCCACTGGGTTGGAGCTGGACCGAGAGCGTTTTCTGTATACTCTGTTAAAGAAGCCATCTGATTGGCTGTCGGATGAGTCATTTGGAGCAGTCGTGTTCAGCATCGTGTAACCGGTGAATGGATTCCTGGAGCCCAGGTCTCCATCATATGGATCAGGCTTTTTGTACCTTTGAGTAAAGAAAGAGATAAAAGGATGTAGTCAGTGTACTTTGCAAGCGTCTAGGTTATCGATTTCTCGACNCTGTCGGATGAGTCATTTGGAGCAGTCGTGTTCAGCATCGTGTAACCGGTGAATGGATTCCTGGAGCCCAGGTCTCCATCATATGGATCAGGCTTTTTGTACCTTTGAGTAAAGAAAGAGATAAAAGGATGTAGTCAGTGTACTTTGCAAGCGTCTAGGTTATCGATTTCTCGACCTATGTTGGTAAAATCACCTTGCCGGTCGCATAGAGCTCATTAATTTGCACGGGTTGTTTGTATCCCATCCCAGATCATGATATTTCTGACAGTGCAGTATAACGGCACAGACAGAAATAGCTGTTTTGCTGGTGTTCTTGCAGTGATATGGGCATCCCCTTTTCATATTACCTTGACGATATGGGTTGGGGTTAGGGTTACAGGGGATGCCCATATCACTAGGTTTTTGGGAACGGGGATGCCAAAGACGCGGGGATAACCATGCATATTACTGTCACACCGGCCGGACCAAAGGACTGGGCGGCAGCTTGGATAGACTGTGCTAGCATAATTGTTTTTGGCATAATTCGTCATCACGAGCATAATTTTAACCTATTTTTTAAAAAGCACTGCTAACATAACTTGCACTTTTGGCTAGTTTTGCAGCACAAAATTGTGATGTATTGATCATACAACCAATGTTTTTGGCCCGAGATCAGTGTTACAGGTAAGTTTAAGTAACAAAATCAATCTTTTGCAAGCTTATTGTCACATTCACGGGACCTTGCTCCCACAGAAAATGACCCCGGACTCTTTCCAAAAGGACTCAACGCATGCGCACGACCAGTTCGGTTACTCAAGATGACGTCCGCGAGCTGGTTGTTAATTATTTGAGTTTTTATAGTTGCCAGACAATGACAAAGTTTGTAGATGAGAATAGGGTAAAAGCGTTTTCAATTTACTTGTATGTTTCATAGTCATGGAGGTGTTTTTACCTGCATTTTTTTTTACACTGGATCGTACGCGAGAAAGAATCTCTGCCATCTAGGGAAGATCATGCGACGTCCTCGGGGGAATTAACCAAAAACTCGTGACATAGCTCCTTTAATTGAACACCCTCGCGCGGGATCCTAAATAATTTCCTTTGCTTTACGCGCCCAACAAAGGAAACAGGAGGGGACGTCTATAGGCAGGTTAATAAGGAAAGTGGTGAAAACTACTATACAAGCTCAGGACACACCATAAATGTAAGATGTTAATGCCTCTGCTCATAACCCCCAACCTCCCTTCCTTTACAGCCACCCCACCCCATCCCCCCTAATGAGAGGTTTAAATGTACTAAAATTCTCTACTGTGCGTAAGCTCTCCATTTTGGGGAGTCGCGAGAAGTCGTGCGAGAGCTTTACGCCAAAGGAGAGGCGAGTGCGAGGGGCGAGGAGCTTGCAACGATCTTTTAAAAATTCCTCCACTTCCTGCGGCTCGCTCGCGCACTTTCGTGGCCCGCCTCGCCCACCATAATTGAAGAGCTTGCTCGCAGGGTAATAATTCTAAAGAACAACACTTTGGCACTTTAACTTACAGTTTAAGCATGAGTGACGAAGTAACAACGGACACAGAGGAGGCGGCCATTGCAATACTAGCCATCCACGGCTTCATCACCACGCCGAAAGGCTCAAACGCTCCAGCTGCCAGTGGAATGCCAATCATGTTGTAGATTAGAGCGAACAAGAAGTTGATGTAAATTCTTCGGACTGTTACTCGAGAAAGGTCAATTGCCACGGCCACGTCCATAAGATCACTCTAAGAACAAACAAGTACGATATCAATGTCGAAAGAGGATATATATGTTGCATATAGTCAACTCTCTCTAAGACGGCCACTTTTAGGGCCAGCACTAGATGTCCGTCTAATACAGAGTCAAATAAAGGGAGTAAAGAAAGGCATGGACCAACTCTAGGTGTCCGTTTTACAGAGGTGTCTGGTAAGACAGAGTTGACTGTATATAATCTTCGAGAAAGGTTGTCGGAAAAAGTGCACGCGACAATCTCGAAAGGTATTGTGGGTGGTTTTGAGTTCATTGTTCTTCAAAGAAATTTCAAAGAATGGCACGAGAGGCCATGGATGTGTGTTTGCGAGTGCTAAAGGAAAGCAACAAAAGTAGGTTCGACAGCTACAGTGCTGCCAGGAACAGTGTATCGATCATATCCCATATTACCTTTCGGTATTGTCACGTGCACATTTTTTCCGATAACCTTTCTCGAAATAGCTGTATATATAGTTTTTCCTCAAAGGACAGACACTTGTATGTGGTTTTCTTTATTTTAGAACACTTGCAGCTGAACGAGCTTATGCCCGACCTTTCCTTTACTTATACTTGATATGATAAACAGTACAGTTCGTTTTATGTATGGATGTTAGTCCACCCACTTCTAGTTCCAACTGGTTTTAAAAAGGTCCCGGGAACTGTTAATACACTTTAGCCGCGGACTATCGATCTGAATGTATTCTATTCTACTGCTTAGAACAAACGAAATAAATCATGTGAAAAGTGCGATGAAGATATGAAAGTTGAAGTGATCATCTCAGTGAAATGAACAACCTAGCGGTTGAAAAAGAACCTGAAGAACAAAAAAAAAAAATGAAGCTTGACCGGGAATTGAAGCCTTGTCTTTGCGGATGCGGACATAACGCTCTAAACCAAATGAGCCATTCAAACCAATTGGAGAGAGGGCAGGCCAATCCACCGTACCTAAAAAGATGGCGACTGGTACATTTACCCACAGTTCTTAGCGCATGAAAACCATAAAATTGCTCATAAAAACGTACAGAAAAGTTTTATAAACTTCAAACCTAGGATAGGCAATGTTGCTATTACAGGGACGAATTTCGCCCCCCCCCCCCCCCCCCCCAAAAAAAAAAAAAAAAAAAAAATGACTTTATGTGTAATTGACCGTGTTAGGTTCGAAAGGAATTGTGGTAAAATGTACAGCCGCCATCTTTTTCCGTATAGCGGATTGTGAGTCCGAATAAGCCCCATGGTGGAAACGAGAAAATTAATGAAAGAATGAAAGATCGTAAATTTTCAGCTCGGTGAAACAAATGTGAAAATGAATTAATCAGCATGTCACGAGCGTGGGACAAAGATGAACGAAAATGTTTGATCTATTAGCCGAGGCTTAAGAAAAAAAATCTTCTTATTTATAAGGACAAAGAAGAAGTTGATCACTATCTTACCTTGATTAACACGACATCAGCAGCCTCTACAGCCACATCTGTTCCGGTACCGATAGCAATTCCCACGTGAGCTTGAGCCAGCGCTGGTGAGTCATTCACTCCATCTCCAACCATAGCAACAATAAAACCTCGGTCTTGAAGGGCACGAACCTTTTCTACTTTGTGTGAGGGAAGAACCTGGGCGAAAACTTGCTGTATGCCAACCTGAGGGTAGGAAACAGATCGGGTGAGACGTACTAGCCACAGGGTACCCACGAGAGTAGAGCTTAGTTTAATAAAAAAGTATTATTGTTTCAGGCATTCTATTATGGCGCCATGAAGAGGCTACTTCGACCCAGAAATAACCACTTCTGGGGGTGACACGCCTCACGCACTTCGAATTCCTTGCTCAACTAAGATCTCTAGAGCACAGTTTCTGCATCATTTCTACGACCAATAAGAAATGCTTGTAAACCAAAGATTTACTTCACAGTTTTCAGGATGAGGGCCATTAAAGGGGCTACGTTACGAGGATATTGCTGTGCTAAAGTCATTGCTTAGTTCCTGGAGTTGTGAAGACGATAACAAACAAATTTCATCAGGGAGAACTAACCATAATACTTTTTTGGTTATTTTTAAAGGCATAGCTGTGAAACTTTAAAAGGTTTGCACAACTTTTTCAAGTTTCAATCGGTATCTATCCTCATCACCCGTTGCAACAGACGACAAGAAACAGTTGCAGTGCCTATAAATAGTCTTCAATAACAAAACTGGACCATTATTTTAGGAATTTAACTGACGCGAAATAGCGTGACAGAGCCTTTGGCAGGATTAGTCTTCTACATACACCCGTTCTAAAACGGCTGTGTAGCAGACTATTGTAACTACTCAGGTCGTTTAGTTCTTTTTGCTATTCTGAGTAGCTTTTTTTTGCCTGATCTATTTTAATTTATGCTGATCTTTGTAGACGTTTTTTAAGTTGGCAAAATAAAATTGTTGCTTCTTACTATCAGCAGGATATGCATATTCCATGGCTGCTGAATGGGGTTCATTTGAATAGTTACACGGTAACACCTTGTCCACACACTAAAAAGGTTAAGGCTGTATTTTATGTACACCAGTCTAAGTTACCTGTTTGGCGATAGCAAAAGCAGTCTTCTTGTTATCGCCTGTAAGCAACACAACCCTAATTCCCATCCTCTTGAGAGTAGCTACTGTAGCTTGCGCCTCGTGTTTAACTGTGTCTGCTACAGCCATCATAGCCACAAGTGACCCTACGGGAACAAGCATCACTACGTTATACAGAGTTCACTCCCTTAGCTAAAAACACTGAGAAGAAGTTATGCTCTGCAGCTAATATTTAAAAAAGTTCCAGAGAAAAACTTGATTCACAGTCTCAGAATTGAAAACGTCAGCACTAACTTGTAAAGCATAATAACAAAAATAATTTTAATAACTTTTGTTTGAATGGCTGCACTGTAGGATCTTAGGGCCTGTTTACATGGAGGGGGGCTACCCACCTATCACGCAAACGTGATCAAATTGAATGAGTCAATATATGGACAGGCAAGTTACCCCACCTAGGCGTGTTACCTCACCGACATGGGGTCCCTCACCTCCATGTAAACAGGCCCTAAGTCCTACCCTTAAAAAAAAAACAGAACCACTTTATTCAGCGCACGCGCAAGAAACATTGCTAAAGGATTGAAAGCTCTTCTTAGTAGCTGCTTTTATTTGAATGATGAGAATAAAGCCATTTGGAAAAGCTAGAATCATCTCGTAACACGGAATGAAAACAAAAAACAGTACCACAGAAAACTACTTGCTCAGCAGTCATCCAGGGTTGATGTTAACCGATGTTCAGTTCCTAGAAAACATGCACTTTGACGTCATCATTTAAAAACCAGAATTGAGGTGCACTTGTGAGAACATCAAAGAAACGACGCCAGGATACTAAGTATCCGGTTCAAGCGTCACTTTCGCCGCAGCGCACGTATTTATCTGCTGTGTTCACTACTTACCGTTAATGCCCACCAGTACAGCGGTATGTCCTTTTTCTTCATGCTCTTGCATGGCTTCTTCCATCTCGTCAGTGACTTCCAAGCCATTCTGTTGCATCCAATCTCTATTGCCGATAACCACATGGTAACTCAATGGTTCGGCTTCTTCAACTTGCTCCTTTAATAAACTTTCAGCTGCAAAATGAAGGTTCATTTAATACATTTAATTAATTTCGATAAAAATTCAGGAGAAAAAAGATTCCGTCTTTACAAACTTGCGGATAAGCGTGACAGAAGACGCAACATAAAAACACCCTGTAACGGAATCAGCAGCGTAATAAATAGTACCACGGTAAATTTCAGCTAAACATAAGTGAGTTCATTTCTGTGGTCAAAATGGTATGTTTTTTACAAGTTCAAAAGTTAGAAATGCACTGTATGCACGCTTGTTAGAAATACACAAACAAACAATGACGACAAACAGGGGAGGTTAAAGTCAGCTTGAAGGTTTAATCTCGGTATACTTTTCTCCCCGATCGTGCTTGCACAGGGAACCCACACAAATAGTGTGTTGTAATGTTTGAATTTAGAGGAAATGCATGGGAATATCGAAAAGGTTCCCATTATCGTGATAAATGCGATGAATCTTATATATAAGATCAAAATAAACATATTTTTACCTGAAATGTTGTGTATTGTCGTTCTTGCAGCTGAAAGCAACGAATTATAGCGATTTTAAGGGTTTTACATTCGAATATACGCTCAGGTAAAGGTCGAATGTAAAACCCCTTCAAATCGCTATAATTTGTCGTTTTCTGTTGCAAGAACGACAATACACAACATTTCAGGTAAAAAGATGTTCATTTTAATCTTATATATAACAATTCATAGATCACGATAATATGAAACTTTTCAATATTCCCATAGATTTCCTCTAAATTCAAATATTACAACAGTTACACCATTTGTGTGGGTCTCTTGTGGTGTTGGCGCTAGTGCAGCGGACAACATTCTTTATATCCGGCAGTGATTTGTCACCTGATGTATTCGTCCGATCATAGATTGGGAGGCCGGATCCCCTGTTTCATAAAGAAAAGTCAAAGGAATTTTCTTTGTGTTTCAGGGCAAAATGATCTATGGGTTACGCTTTGTTTTAACAATTTGACCACAAAGGAGGGCTATTTTTGGAGGGTTTCGCAACTTTTTGTAGTGGGAAGGATACGTTTTTTCTGCAAGTTTTTTATGGGAAGGAAAAACCTGGATGACAAGTTTCATGGTAAACATTGCAATGAATGTGGAAGGGGGGGGAGGGGGCGGATTTTGATTTAGGAGATTTTTTCGAATCTCGTGTTAGCCCCAGGGATATTGGGAAGATTTAACTGTTATTGTCCACCATCGATAACTTCTGCTGTGATCCTAGTTCTAAAATAACCTCACCATTGTCATTTCCACTAATTTCATCAATCACTGCTCCACAAATGTTGACTGACAGGTTTTTCTTGTTTTTGTCCGTAACAGGTTTAGGTTTGATTAACTCTTCTATACCGCTGACCTTGCAGGATAATCCGAACCCAGGAACAGCTTTGAACTCGGTACACTGACCCAATGTGTCAGTATGGAGCTCCTGTTAACAGGAAATACAGTTCATGAAGCTTTCGTAAGCAACCATCTCGAAAATTCGAAAAAGTGGTCGTAACTAGTTGTTTATGTGGTTCTAACATTTGAGTCTGTGAACAAGATCCTATAATGTTACCATTCATGTGAAAACTCTTTGGAAGTACCTTTGAATGGTACTGTTTGTTTCTCAGCATTTTAAACCCACCTGCTTTGCATAATTTGTAATGGCCAAACCAATAGGATGTTCACTGTGATTCTCAGCAGTGCCTGTTACAGCCAACAGCATTTCCAAGCTACACTGAGCCGGTTTCACAAACAAGGCCGTCTTCACAACTTCAGGAGATCCGTGGGTTAAGGTGCCAGTCTTGTCAAAGACTACAGCATTTACCTGAAAATGCGAAAGAGAGTGAAGCTTATTAAGTAA
The DNA here is from genome assembly GCA_942486025.1 of Porites evermanni. Lineage (NCBI taxonomy): Eukaryota > Metazoa > Cnidaria > Anthozoa > Scleractinia > Poritidae > Porites > Porites evermanni. The sequence goes on from CALNXI010004091.1 coordinate 25,342, forward strand.
AATTAAAGCTCGAACAGCGACCCGTTATATTGGTTAACAGCAAATTAAACGGCGACCTATGGTTACTTAAGCTACGTGCAACGGACGCAACAACTCCCAACACTGTTGGGCCACAATGTTGAGAGTTTATGCGTCCGGGCTGGCAGTGGTGTGCTGACCGATGCAACAACTCGCAACAACGTTGGCCTATCACGGTGCATTTCATGATCAAACTTGTGATGAAACCATTTTATTACCTTGTGTGCAGTCTCCAATGGTTCACCTCCTTTGATTAAAATTCCATTCTGTGCTCCTATTCCAGTACCCACCATTACAGCTGTTGGAGTTGCCAGACCAAGAGCGCATGGGCAAGCAATAGCCAACACAGTGATACCAATCTGGAAGGCGAAGGCAAATACAAACTCGACTCTGTTATCATCTTTAGCCTGTGAAAATATATAACAAAAAAAATCGTATTAAGATGTGAATAATAATGATTACCATGGACTTTTTTCCGCGCTGTTAAAACCTAAAGCAATATGGCATTTCCATGAAAAAGTGCGTAGGAGTGTTCAACAATTTTACCACTTTTTGATGCACATCAAACGGATTACAAGAAATAAAGGTAGACTGGAAAGGAAAAAGGAAATGTTGCAGTTATTATTTTTTTTATTTCAGGTAATTTGTGTTTGTCCTTTATTTCAAATTCATAAGCATACATTACCATACCCAAACACAACGGAAAAATAAAAATTACGGGAAATAAAAAAAATAACTACAACAGAAACATTTCACTCAACCCCGAGTTAGCTTAGGCTAATCGCGGCGGGTTGAATTGGAGAAGAAAGAAATATAAGAAAAAAGAAGACGTAATAATAACTTTACGTAAAGGACAAAATTTGATATTTAAATTGATACCCTGCACGACCTACGTATTAGCTAAGTATAGGGAGATTTATCATATAAGTTACATCTATTTTGAAGAGCATATTTAAGGATGGCGCTCAATATAAAGTAAATATGGAGCCAGTAAAAAGGGCAATATACCCGAACGACAATAGCACGGAACAAAATTCAATATCACACAGTATTACCGTTTTTGACGACATCGCAATTACATAAATTGTTATACAATTTTACTTCTATACTTCTCGAATAAGCACTGCATTGGCGTTTAGGGCTGTGCGGTATTTGACAAAATAATTCTCCTTTTCTATAGAGCGCTTCCTCAAGCTCAGCGCTTGTTCAATACGATGTTTGATTATGATTTTTTTAACGAATCAGGGTAAACCCAAAGAGACATCGTGACTTGTGTCGCAGGCCACTTTCCCGCGCTTAAAACAGACTACATTTGCTTCGAGTTCTCATTGGCTCACTGGATTGTCCACGTCTGCTGTGCTTGGCTACAATAATATCACGTGACTTTTATGGTAAACCACTACATTTATACCAGCCGATACTCGAACACTTACATTGTAGGTTTTCCGGAGTAAGGTGATGTCATGAAAACCGATAATTAGCCATACCACCCAAGTTGTTATGGAGATGAAGATAACGGTGGGAACAAAATAACTTGACAACTTGTCAGCGAACTTCTGGATTGGTGCCTGAAAGAGATTTTACAACAAAGCAGAATGAATCAGGAGAATGAATGCCATTTTGAATCAGGAGCCATGAATGGCACTTGTTTTCAAATCCAATAGGATTTACTGATAGCATTTGGCATTTCGCCCGAATTTGTGATAAAGACTTGCTCCACAAGATTTTTGTATCATTACGTGGGATGAAACAAGAATTATACGCTAAAAGCTTTCAGGTACATGACATACGTGAAACCCTACCTCCCCACGTTGAAAACGCACGTCGTAAACCTCAAACGTGACGCGAAAGACTCGTCACGTGACCTCCAGCGGTTAGAAGTTCGCGGTAAACTCGGAACTAAAACTCTCTATTATAGCTTACGTGTAACCGCACCCTCCAAACAGTTTCCCTAATTTGGGGCGAGGGGGAGGACGAGGGGGGCGAGGGGGGAATGGGGATCGCGAAGGGGAAGAGGAGGAGCGAACGGTACCGCCACAAGAAAGTTTTACAACATCAGGAAAATACTACAATTTTCTTTTACCAATTGAGTTGAGAAATAAAATCGGCCATTTTAAAGAGATTCATTTCGAGCACTGGCCCTTTCGTTCAAGCCAGTCATAACAAAGAATAATAAAATCATCGTTCCCTTACCTTTGATGTTTGTGCCTCTTCCACCAGCTTGACAATCTGAGACAGAGTGGTGTCTTGACCCACGTGAGTTGCCTCCACCAATAACGAGCCATTCTGATTAATGGTTCCGCCTATCACAGAGTCCCCTGGTTTCTTCATGACAGGCATCGATTCGCCCGTAATCAGCGATTCGTCTGCGGTGGAAGTTCCTTGAAGTACTTTACAGTCAACAGGTATTTTACCTCCGGGGACAACCTAACGAAGGAAGAAGAGAGCCCTAAATGGTGAAAGCCGTTAAACCAACTGACGAATAGAATTAACGTAGAACTTTAATCGTACCATCGCGAAATGTCCATCATATCGCCAAAGGGACAATTTTCCTAGCGACTATAACAGCGATAAAAGGTTTTAAACCATTCTTAAAAATAGCACGACCTTCTAAGTCTAGCGTCACAATAATCTAATGGTGTGATTTACAAAAGAACAATCGTATTACAGGTTAATCGCAAGTAAGCAACAAAAATACACAATAACCGGTTCTCAGAGCCACTTAAAGAGGTCACACAACGTTCCTTTCTGGAGGGGGCATTGCGTGACGATCCAATCAACGGCTACGTTACTCTGTGTACCTTGAGCACGTCTCCACGCTGCACCAGGTCAACGTTGATCACTTGCTCGCTTATAACGTTCATTGTTCCTGGTTGCAATTTGACCAAGATAGCATCTGAAGGCTGTAACGACAAAAGCTTAGCCAGGGCTTCAGATGTCTTCCCTTTTGCTACATGTTCCATCCAGCGACCGAGAGAGATGAACACCAACAACATGGGTGGAGTGTCAAAGAAAGTCATGGGGCTGTGGTTGCTCTGTTCTGCCATGGCAACAGCTACAACAACAATCTGGAAGAAATGACAAAGATAGTTGTACATCTGACAGAAGGTTGGAACATGGCCTCTTGCAGAAAATAAAGACAAACAATGGTATCTAATCAGCGGCCTGCGTGGCAGCCCGGGGGGGAGGGGGGGGGACTCCTATATAAAAGTGACGGGGGTGCTCGTCGTCTCGCTTAGAGGTGTAAATTGCAGATTTTAGACTCAATTAGGGTGTTTGGGATGGAAAGTCACTATATCTGCCCATTCAGGTATCGTTAGTGCGACAAGTGTGACAATAATTTTGTTTTAAGTAATTTTTCGCCAAACGTCACTTCCCTTTAAACAGATCTTTTTGTAAAAGACCAGAAAACATTAGCATCACGACATAACACGCAAATAATAGCTCTGTCACGTTTGTAACGCACAAGTGTTTTAATGTCCTCTTCTTCCTGCCGTCCTGTTGCGTAAACTCACTAATATCAAACTCACCGAGTACACATAAGCTATTGAGGTGGCCAGCATAATAAGCACATCCATATTGGTGGACTTGTGTTTAAGAGCTTTATAAGCTGTCACATAAAAATGCTGTCCTCCAAAAACCTGAAAAATGAGATAAACTGTATAGTTAGGCACATGACAGAAAGCAGCAAAAACTGGAATTCTACATCCCAAAGTGACAAGAACACTCCACGAGCATGGGCAGCGTAAAGAGACGCGAGCGTAATGGCCTGACAGCAACAGAAATGCTGTAAAATCCTCAGCCCTAAGCCCTCCCCAACCTGCCAGTCCGTTAATAGCAAATAAAATACTGCTGGCTTGCATTGTCTCAAGTTCAACTTAGTTTAAATTTCGTTTAGCCACACATAAACTGGGCGATAAACGAATAGAAATAATATCCCTTCAAATGTTCTTTCTAAGTGTTAAAATATTCAGTACTAGTTGCTAATAGTATTAATTTCATTATTGCGGACCAGCTCATTAATGCGAAACCCCGACTTCTGTGCAGGGCCTGGAAATTGAACTTCTAAGGTTCCATCCCATGATGTAGCGTAATCCTAGACCCCTTCCACGGAGGGAATTTTTACCCCTTCAGATTTTCCATTTTGACAAGGAAACGTTAACCCCCCCACCCCTCTGGAATTTCCAATTCCCTCCGTGGTGGGGGTCTGGATATTTTCTGGAACTACACATTCCAGATTCACTGTCAGTGGAATTTGGATTCCAGATTAGCAGGATTCTGGATTCCTCGAGTTGAATTCCAGAATCCAATTCCAGGATTCCAGATTCCACAAGCAAAAATTTCCCAGATTCCAGAATCTGCTTTTACTTACATGGGGTGACTGGTTAGGGTGACTGGTTGCATAAAGAATTTTAAGATTAAGGGAACTTATTACTTATTTCTTAGTGACTGGGGAGCCCACGCTTCATAAGCCTTCTGGTTTCTTCTGGGCTTCCTTGCCAACTTACAATTCTTATATGTATTCTTGCATTGCAATTTACTTTGGCTAAATAAAACTGAACTGAACTCATAAGTACATGTATTGCTTTAAGCAATTGGTCTAACGTTTTGGCCCCAGTACTCTAAGAAAAACGTTTTAAAACCCTATGGCTATAAGATTGATAACTAGTAGGCTACGTAGGTGTGGGCGACAACGATTGTAGGTCAAAACGCTTTTGCTCCAAAGCTGTGCTCTGCATATGTTTTACGTGATAGATGGTCAAAATATGCGTGATCAGATTAAGAGTTATCGAAGGTCCAAACACGCATGATCAGATTGCGTTTTCTACATTCCATTCATTCTCAGTGGAAGTCCAAACAAAGCTAACGAAGCTGGCTACATACCTGCCATGCACGCGTAATAGCTACCTGGAGATTGGGATTGCGGGCTCCTAATACTTATGTAACTTTCTTTAACTCAAAAAAGGAAACTTTTTAAAGTTGTTACATAAGTGATACATACCTGAACCGGTGTACACAGGATAAACATCAGGAGATTCTCCAGGGACAGTCCAGGCAGTACAAGTTGGTTTGGCCTTTTTTCTAACTCATCCAAGATCACATAAGTTATGAATATAACAAATGTTGGTACTCCAAATATCAAGGAAAACAAAAATGATCTTCTCCATCTGAAAAGTAATATTAAGCAAATTTCTTAAGGCAAGTACTCCACTTTTTCCAAATTCCAAACAGCTGTCCCATGCCATGTTTTTCAAAGTATAATGTAGTTTGTAGAAGTAGCCTGTTTATAAGTTAAAGTAAATGAATAAATAAATAAGCATTTAGTGGTAGGTGACACCCACACGTGTAAGGCAAAAAAGTTTGTTTTTCACAACAAACTTTTGACAATTTTTTTTTACAAATTTAGTACCATTTCTTACTTCTTTATTTCCTTTGAGTGATCAATCCTATCTTTTTTGCTGTCATTGCTGTCCAAAGATGCTTCAAACCCCAAACTTTTGATAGCTTCTATGATATCACGTGGACCAGTTGTTTCTGTGTCATACACAAATCGACCACTGCTGGTTGCCAAGGAAACTGATGCTTCAAGTATGCCAGGTCTCTTTTTCATGTTTGATTCAATTGAATGAACACAAGACGAACATGTCATACCAGTTATCTGAAATGTGAATAAGAAAGTGGGACAACAATAAGAAAATCAATTATTACATTTGCAATGGTGACTCAACATAGCGACAGGGGATGAAACAGGACTTACACCCCAAATGATATAAGCCCCGTTGTTCCTCACCCAGCCCATGAAAGGTTGTACCACACCACCAGGGTCTATGCCCCCTACTCTTTAAGAACAGCAGTGTGGGTTTTTTTACATCCCAAAAGAATCAGCACAGTGGAAGAGCTGTGACACGCGACGTATGGTTTTTCGTCCTTATCTGAGAGGCTTAGAAAATCTAACGATTTGCAGATGTCACAACAAAGGTAGCGCATTCTCCCCAGTTATTTTTGAGACCCTGAGCATTGGACTGAGCGAATGAGTGAGTGAATTACTCATTACCATCAATTAACAATTAATTCAATAAAAGGGGGTAACATATGGCAGCTTTCCCTGATGACCCATCAGCCCCCTGAAACATTAACCTGAGAGGTGCCCATTAAGAGACATTCAACTGTATACTGTAAACTGTCACTTATAAGTCTGCCCAGTTATAGGCCCTCCATCTACCTGTGAACAAATTAATACATCCGATTATAAGCCCCCTCCAAATGTATTGAAATGAATTTGAATTATTATGGCGGTTTGACGCTAATTATTAAAAACCAGTCAATGCAAAACGTATTTTGATCAGCACTGCTACAGCTTGTTTCAAAGTGCTTTTTCCATTCCAGTTATAAGCCTCCTAGGGTGTAAACCCATCCGTCTGAAACAGGGTTGGCAGAAAGTTTTGAAGTAGACGGTTGAGTTGTCAAAGTAAGCGGCCAGTCCAGGGATATTTTATTTGAAAAAAACCATCCATAAAGAAATGCCAAGAAGAGTAGCCAGCCGATACTAACCAAGTGGGCCGTGATTTTCGCTACAAAGATGTATAAGCCCAGGTGTTTTAAGCAGCAGTTTACGGTATAGTTATTTTAGTTTAATTTAATTTTTTTGTGTTTTTACAAAGGTTAACAATCTAAGCTCGGCTGCCCCCATCAAGCAGCATCAACTAAAACCTGCACCCCTGAATTTATTAATTTATTATTATTATGATACTGGGCAACCGGGAGGAGCTCAGTGTGTTAATATCACATTTCACTAACACACACTGTCCTTTCCTGCAAAATTACTACACTCAGTTCATACAATAAAAGTACATGTACTTAACTCACAATTATATCGACGGTGGCTTCTCCTTG
>CALNXI010004092.1:5910-18077 GCA_942486025.1 Porites evermanni
ACTACACCGACTGTAAGTAAAGGAATAACCAAAAAGATGCGGGTAAACAACCTGTAACAGAGCCAAACAGTCAAAAAAAAAAAAAAAAACATGAGCTAAAACTCGCGCTACATCAATGGCCCTTATACATACTTACGCCAAAACGAAAAATTTAATTGCCACGCCTACTGTTGAAATTCTAAAGTTGAGAAGTTTTACATCAATGAATTGACAAGGTAGTAGGGTTGAAAAGAATACCCACGCGCAAAGAGTGCAAATGCGACGAATTTTGCGTACAAACGACGGAAGCTTGGAGGTGAAATTGGCTCGTCTGACGTAATCATGGATAAGGGCCATTTGCCACTTGCAAATATCCCAAAATGCACTTGAAAAACAAAGGTTAGACAAAATTTTGGGAGCGAACAAGGCGTGATTGAGCGATAGAAACAAGTACCTTCTGGGCTCAGATGATTGGAAAATGGTCATGTTTTTAGAACCGCGCTTAATTATGGACAGGATTTTTAAGCCTTAATGACGCCAAACTTCATCATCATGCAATCACTATTTTAGTAGTATAAATCTTCAATCAATATGGAGACCTTTGCGTCCGTTTTCAGTCAAAATTAAGGAGGTTTCTCTGGTCGTTGCATTGTTCGGAATGTCACGGGCTTAATACAACCAGACTGGATAAAGAACATTTACTCGTCTTTTGGGTCTGACTAGGAATATAATCCATCCATGAGACTAAACAGATAGTCACTGTACGACTGACTGACTTAGCCAAATTTAGAAGGTTTGCCTGATCGTAACTCGGAAAACGGTACGCCTAATACAACCAAACCTACTTGTCTTTTGGGTCTAACTTGGAATATAATCCATCCATGAGATTGAGCAGACAGTCACTGTACGACTGACTTGATTCACTGTCATCTTCCATGGCATCGACTTGATAAGCACTGTATTCCTGATAGAGCCAGGCCATCAGAAGATCGTAACGAGCCCGGATATCTTCTTGGATGAACTCTTGAAGGACTGTTGTGTGATAAAAACGGGACGGAGTCATTAAACTTTACACTTAACGCTGCTAAAAAGGTTAAGCTTTGGTCTCAACTTGGGAGCCAATCACAGGAACGCTGATCAACGTCTAAACCCTCTACTGTCTAGTGTCTTAGCCACAAGTGAAAGCAGAAGACTATCTCACTTGAGAGGGAGCTGGAATGACTCCCGTCTGGATTCCAATCAAGCTGGTAATGTACCAAGGTGTAGAGTTCCTCCCGTCTCTTTATCAAGTACTTCAACCGTGTCCAGAGTAGAGACAAAAGCACCAAAAATTTGCCTCAAATGAATTCGGTCTATGACGATCTCATTTCCCGTCTCAAACGTACCCGTCCATTTCCTCCTTTTAAATTGAAAGCTATCCTCATCATTGACTGAAAACCCAGCTAAATTCACATTTGACGAGGAAATCTTGCCTTTCTCTGGGTAGATTTTTAGTTTTTTTTGGCGCCGCTCCTCAATTCCAAGGGTTATTACCACAAGATGAATAGGGAGGAGTTTCAAGAGAATATACTTGGACTTTAAGGGTTAAATGATTGTACCTGTTTTTATTTCACCTCCGAGCTGTGTTACTAGGCTAACGACAACGTTGATTCGTTCCTAGAAATAAGAGAAAATCAATTCAGAATATTCAAAATAACGTGAAAATAAACGATTAAGACCACAACCGTGATCAACTAAACGAACTTGCAAATTGAAATGATGACGACCCGCAACCTCCCCCTCACTCCGACCGTTTGGGTCTTTATCAATAATTAAAAAGGTATCATTTATGGACTTATTCTCACTGCATACATAATTAGCGCATCGAGGAATTTGAGCTATATCCTTCAGATTCCTCCGTGCTCTGTGTCTCCGGGGCAGGCATGATGCTTTGCTCTCTCTGTCTCCCGTGTTTTGCCTCGATCATTGTCATTTTGCCCGCGTTCCGATGAGGGAAGCTTCTGTCGCCCCACCCTCCTCCCCTGGTGCCGGTTGACGCGGCTACCCTTGTCTCCCGCTGTATACTCCTCCTCCCCTTAGTTGCCACAGTTGTCGCGGTCTCCGCACATAACTTAGTTTACCGTGATGTGGTAATAGGTATGCAGTGAGAATAAATTTCTATCTTACTCTGATCTGTGATATCAAGAATTGGAGTTCCTCGTTTGTATTTAGTCTAGGGCAGGGTACTGAGGATTTTTGGCGCCCAGTTTAGGAAAGGAGACCAAAATTGCAATTGAACATGGTCTGGTAAAGGACAAGGATTCTAGCTTGGTCCTAGAGGAACACTTCAGACCAAACATTCCTACAATAGCCACCACTCCCACCGGGTGCTGAGGTAGGGGGCTTAAATGAAACAATCAATTACTTCAGACACGTTTAATACCTGAATCACACCGCTTCGTGCTGCACTGTCTAGAAATACAACAACAACATCAACAAAAAGAGCAACATTAATACAAACACTATGTTTATGCGTTGCTTGATAGGTCATAGTAATTTTTATAATCTTTCCCATACACGAATTGTCCCCAGACGACCAATACGGTGAAATCAAACAAAGAATGAGTTACGATGGGCATCAAAAGGAGGGAAATTGAAAAGTTCGGCCAGGTGCAGTTTCAAAACGGGATCCACTAAACTGGAATTTTAAGCTTGCTAGGTTCAATGTTACTAAACTATATTTAAAATTCCACTCGATCTCAATAGCATTTTCCCCCGTAAAAGAGACCCAAGTGTACGTAAATGCAATGTATATTATTTCTATGAATGTGCGCAATAAAGATACCTGTCTTAACTTGAGGAAAGTGGAAGCATGAATGAATGAATATCATTTGTTTAAACATGATCATGCAGTATTAAAGAAATAAAAATGCTTGAGGGGTCGTGTATACTGGTCTATGATAAAACAGGAAAGTATAATACGTTCTTAACTCACTAAGATTAAATAGCAGAAGAGAAAACTAAAACTAGCCCTAGTTATCTGTTTAGAGATCGCTAACTCACTTTCAGCAGCAAGTATTCTGTTTACTGCGCAGGTCATCATTCTCTGTCTCTCGGCTGGATTCAAAATTCTCGTTACGTCGAATAACTTGAACGGTTTAATTTTCCGCATGCGCTGTAAGCACAAATATACAACACACACAAAAATGATTTTCTTGCAGAGCCCCTTTGCCCTGTTTCGAATTTCTGATAATTCTCGTATAATTGTAAATTTTCGTCTACAAAAATGCCGTCGTCTGGAGTAACTGCTCTGTGTCCTCGAGGTTGTCAAAACATCGTTACCATTGACAAGCGAAAAGGAACGACAGCAGAGCAGTCTCCGAGAAAAGGTTTGTCTCTTTTCTTCATCACCATGATTAATTCATTGATTTTAACTGATTTTTCTTTGAATAAGAGAACAGGAGAATGCTAGCCTTCAGAACAGGCGTAATTTTCCCGCATTTTTCAGGCGAGCGAAGGTAAGCGCGAAGCAAGCGAGGAGCACCAGACGAGAGACACGCCTGGCGCTCCTCGCTCGCTTCGAGCTAGCCTTCGCTCTCTTGAAAAATGCAGGAAAATTACTCCTGTTCTGAAGGCTAGAGAACATGATTTTTCTCCCCATTTATCGGGTAAGTGATACAAAACTGAGTTGAAACTCCACTAAGACCAAATGGGCAGACTTAAGATGACTTGGACCTTATCTGGACGAAGTTATGTGATGCGTATGTCTGAGAGAGGCTCCCGTGTTTTATACAGTCCAGCCCCTAAAAAAGTAACTGAACTAGCGGTAACCAGGAACTAAAATTAGATGTCTTACTTACTGAGGTGTCCTTTAGGGTTGATTTAAACCTTCAAGTCCAAATATCCAAACAGAAATTCTCCACACTGATGTCATATATTTCTTTAAAGAACTAGTTGGGAGTGTTTGATAGAAGATCAAAGCATTTTTTCCTTCAGCGATCAACTTCATAGTTCTCAAAACCTTTTCTCTTGTTGATAAACTGGTATTGCTGGGAGAAAATTAATGTTGGTCACTCTTGGGACTTAGCGGCTTAAAAAGACGGATCAATTTAGGTTTCTGGGAATTTGCCCACCTACCCCTCCCCAAAGGTAACATTATCACTTACTTCTCACTTAGGGCAAAATGTTGGCTTAGGGGAGGGGTAGGTGGGCAGTTTCCCAGAAACCTTAAAAGACTTGACTGTGATACCTACCAATTGTGGGACTGGAGGCTCTTTCGGAACAAACGGTGTCTGCAAAGCGGAAAGCATGCCTCTGAACATTTATTAAACATAAACAAAAACAACAACAACAACAACAACAACAAACAAAAAAACATCACTGGTAATAAAGCTACATTACAATTCTCGGTAATCGAAATAATTTACCGCGAGAAAGGTCAGGGCTCAGGGGCTTGGGTAGGGGGAGAAAAAAGAGCTCTTCCACAACATTTCCCCATCTCAAAGCGTGCTTCTCGGGTAGTAACCATGACTATTGCTTGACTATACGTAAAAACAAATTAAGATGTTAAGACCAAAGTTTTGGCATAGTCTGAGGAATTCGATCGCTCCATCACAGTTGAGTTGTTTGGTGCTAAGTTGTTCAAGTCGCCTGAACAAGTTTAGCTGGTTATCGCTTGTTCAGGCGACTTGAACAACTTAGCACCAAACAACTCAACTGTGATGGAGCGATCGAATTCCTCAGACTATACCAAAACTTTGGTCTCACTCCAACGTTCACTAAGATCGATGAAGTAAGATGTTAAGACGACAGTAAACAACAGAAGTTGTCAAAGAAAGTTAATTATACAACCTTATGATCGCCGACAGTCGACCATTTCTACCGAAAAAACCTGCGATTTGTCTGCAAAAGCCACTTGGACAAGATTTGACTTTCTGACCCCTTGCTACCGACACAGCTCACCAACATACAAATAAACAGCAGGAATTTCTTTAAAATGAAAGCCGGCAAAACTTTTTGCAAATTATCCTCTCATGTGTATTGTATACAAAGGCTGATACCTTTTTTGTGTCCAGAGGTCTTTTTTCTTTGGTTGCATCGAAATGACCGCCTGCGAGAAACAGTAAATAATAATAATAATAATAATAATAATAAGATAAATAAGAGGTAGCATGACCGGGTGGTGAGCGTGTCCGACTCGCAATCCGGCGTTCCTGGGTTCGAGTTCAGCTCTGACCACGGCTTAGATTTGTTCGTCGGTCGTACAACTTGTACCGAGTTAACATACTTGGATACGCTTGTGACTAGCCAGCTGATTGCCTCCTGTCAGTTAGGGCTATCAATCCTAGTTCTGTTTATGATATCGGTTTCAAATTATTTGAGTGCACTGCCTGCAAACTTAAAGCTAGAGAAGCTAAGTGGACGTCCACTTTCCTCAGCAGGCAGCCATGCAACGCTATAAGCCTGGTTTTCACAAGCACAAGCATAAGCACTGTCGCCGCTGTTCGTGTGCTTGTGCGTTATGCTTACTCTTATGTTTATGCGCGAGTAAAAACCAGGCCTTAGACGGACATTTGTTTCTTAACAATACGTAAAAAGTAACGGCGCTTATTTAATTCCAAAAAAGACAAGGGATCAAAAATCATGAGCGGGTGGAGTGCTCTTAATAGGCGATAACAGACTAACAATGGCACAAAGTGCGAATAACGTTTCTTCCCTCAGACGTTTAACTAACAAAAATCGACTCAAAATAATGATAGGCTCTCTTTTCACCGCTCTTCCGCGTTAGGTCAGTCTAATCCTTGCCGAAGATAGAGGGGGATGAACGCGCGTTCATTTTTCCAAACAGCGGCTTGTAATCGAACCTACTAAGCGCTAGCTGGCCGATCACTGTAGCGCTGATTAAATCTAACATACCTAACATTCTCTTAAGTGCTGAATCCTCTTCAGGTTTAGCCTGACCATACATAAACTAAAGAAAAAAAGGGGGAAAGATGCAACTAATTTAATTACCTCTTAAATCGACAAACTAAGCCCCCTGGGGTAAGGACGTAAATAGCTCGTGGAACTAACTCCCAGGGAGGGTGGTAGAGAAAAACTCTGCCCCACCAACAAAAACTCTTTCCTGGGTAAAGAGAGACAATGTGGAACAAAGTTAGACAGTTAGTTAAGGTGACTCGACCCAGTTTTTTTTGGGGGGTACCCTCCTACTTTGAAGCTCTCTGGTATCCCCACCTTTACTTTTATCGTAAGTCTAACACATAGAATGGATAACATATAGATCAATCTACAATATAACATAAGATATTTGGCGATCGGAGTAAATGTCACGTGGTTATAATGCCACGCCCCTTTGAGGTCTGAGTCGAAAATCTGCTGTTGCAGGCATTTTTTCGTGAAAATCTCTCGGCTACACATAGCGCGCATTAGTGCCTTGCGCTGAACAGAGTTTCACCAAAATCGCAAAGACCCAATTCGAGAAATTCAGCGGTTTCCAAATTTAGGTCATAATTTATGCGAAAATGATAAGCAAACTTTACACGGATTATATCTAATAAACTATGAGATTCATCTCTTTATTTTGGGCATCGTTATAACAGATGGGTCCTTGCAAGTCAGCAAAACGCTTTAGGGCCTTGTAAATGCGCGCGATTTCGAGCAAAGCAAACATATAGAAATTATAGTTTTCGCTATTTGTTGACGTTTGTCAGCGTTTAAGAGTCCTTCTCACGAAAAAAGCATTTTCTTAAAAATTCGTAGTTTTTTTTCCTTCAAATTTTTTCAGGGCCACAATTGATTAACTAACTACCCGGACTCTGAATTTCATGGTCATTGAAAAACTGTGACATTATCTTCTATAAGCCCAAACTTGAGTAAACATTGAAGATTTTTAGCGTTTTGGCTGAGTTTGTGCTTTGGGAGTTGTCTATTGTTTCTAGTCTGTCATTATACAGCATTCTTGTTCAGCACGCGTGCAATGACCACGCTTGGCTGACTTCCGAATGCTCACCGAGATATTCCCGTCACGAGTTGGTTTAATTATTGGCTTGCATTAAACCTATGAAAAAATGATATTTTTTTAATAGTAAGTAGATTTAGTGTGTAGCACTTCTTGATTTTTTTGCAAAGGCACAAGAAGCACGAGAATTGATTAAAAATTGTGACTTAAACCTCTATGTATCACGCGATGGCCTGTCTCACTGTACCAAAATTATTATATCTCGGTGAGCATTCGGAAGTCAGCCAAGCGCGGTCATTGCACGCGTGCTGAACAAGAATGCTGTATAATGACAGACTAGAAACAATAGACAACTCCCAAAGCACAAACTCAGCCAAAACGCTAAAAATCTTCAATGTTTACTCAAGTTTGGGCTTATAGAAGATAATGTCACAGTTTTTCAATGACCATGAAATTCAGAGTCCGGGTAGTTAGTTAATCAATTGTGGCCCTGAAAAAATTTGAAGGAAAAAAAACTACGAATTTTTAAGAAAATGCTTTTTTCGTGAGAAGGACTCTTAAACGCTGACAAACGTCAACAAATAGCGAAAACTATAATTTCTATATGTTTGCTTTGCTCGAAATCGCGCGCATTTACAAGGCCCTAAAGCGTTTTGCTGACTTGCAAGGACCCATCTGTTATAACGATGCCCAAAATAAAGAGATGAATCTCATAGTTTATTAGATATAATCCGTGTAAAGTTTGCTTATCATTTTCGCATAAATTATGACCTAAATTTGGAAACCGCTGAATTTCTCGAATTGGGTCTTTGCGATTTTGGTGAAACTCTGTTCAGCGCAAGGCACTAATGCGCACTATGTGTAGCCGAGAGATTTTCACGAAAAAATGCCGGCAACAGCAGATTTTCGACTCAGACCTCAAAGGGGCGTGGCATTATAACCACGTGACATTTACTCCGATCGCCAAATATTTTATGATATATTGTAGATTGATCTATATGTTATCCATTCTATGTGTTAGACTTACGATAAAAGTAAAGATGGGGACACCAGAGAACTTCACAGTAGGATGGTACCCCCCCAAAAAAACTGGGTCGAGTCACCTTAAGCGTGATCCATGAGGAGGTAGGGGTAGAGGGTGAGTTTTTTTCGCTTTTCGTACCCCACCCCTAGGGCGCCGCTTTGGCACACACGTCCAGATTGTGCGTTCATGGAAAAAAATAGCGGGTCGTGAACGGTCTAGAGCCTTCTAGCAAGCATTTGTTTTGTGTCGTAACGCAGCGCCTCTCCCCAAAACACAAAGAGCGGAAGAGTAGGAAGATCGAGTTTTCCCGGGATTTCAATTCTAGATTAGTGTCAGCCTGGTTAATAAAAGGCTACCAGTCAAACCATGAACAGGATCCCAATATGCTTACAAACACTTAATCGCGTCTCCATTCACGTGCTGATAACCCGTAAGGAATCATTTTGCCTAGTGAAATGCACTGTTTAGAGAACTCTAATAAGCTGTGACGACAAATCCTGACTCACCATCGAGTTTTCTTCGTTACCAGCTCCATTATTTCCCCATGAAGCACCTCCGCCAATCACAGGAATGGACATGATCTCTGATTCTTTCATGCTGGGGTCATTTTGAGCCTAAAACAATAGAAATACACATGCTTCTTTTTAAAATAAATTAACTTCTTAACAATCGGTTATCGAGATACGTGTTTGTTAGAAGAGCAGTGTGCAGCGCGACCATTCAAATGAAACCTCTTGAGCAGTACTTTCACATGGTGCTATTTAGTTAGTATGTAGTTCTAACTTTTGAGTCTGTAGATAAAACCCTATGGTGTTACCATTTGAGTGATACCTCTTTAGTAGTACTTTCATATGGTACTGTTTATTATTCTGTGTAAAAGCGTTCAACTCAAAGTCTGTGGATAAAACCCTATGGTGTTACCAAATAAAAAAAGTTCTCAGCAGTACTTTTCAAATGTTTGTTATTCATTTCCTAGATACTATGGCTCCAGTGAAGCGTACAAGATAATCGAACCTAAGAAATCGTGAAGTAGTTTAACGAAAAGGAATTGAGAAACTCGGCGTTATGTTTCGCTACATCGCTTCTTACGCACCAAATCAATAACTTAGCCTACCAAATCATTTTTCGCGTAATCTTATGGTTAAAACAAGGCATGTGACAGACCATGTGACAGCAAGTCTAACGTTCTGCATCTGGGTCGGATACTTCAAATAGATCATTTCCGAGTTCCAAAATACCTTGCTTTCAAAACGAGGCTAAGTGCAAAACTTTTCTTGTGAAAATGCTGAGTTTAAATTGGACGAGAGTAAAAAATCATTTTCATAGCAATGGCCTCGCACTTAGCCTCGCTTTGAAACAGAGGTTTAGGGCAACTCCCAAAATGCAATTCGAGGCAACACTGACCCAGTCTCACACGCAGCCTTAAAATGGCCAATCCTTATTTATTTATTTATTTAGTTATTTTTTACCGAAATCCATTGTTATTTCAACAGTACCTTTCTCAGGGCTTCCATTCTCTCGTAACCCTTCCCGACTTTAGCAGCATTCATCTGAGTGGCCAAAAGTCGTGCGAGATGTACCACTTGGGCTTGACCGCCAGCTGCCGCTATTGGCGTGTAGGTGTCGTGGAAATGTGACGGGATGCTGTCGGGCAGAGCTAACATGCTGACCAGAACTAGATCTGTTACAGTTTCTTTATTTAACCTGGGGATTATGTCCTGAGCTGTCATTTCAACGGCATCAGATGTAGACATTGTCTCTATTTCTTCAGTCTATAGAGAAAAGAAAAAACATACATGGAAACCTGCCTTAGAAGAAGAGGGGAGTTTTACTTGGTGTACATCGTATAAATGTGGATCATTACGTATTTTCTTCACTACGTTATCATATCGTTCATAATCATCATCATCATCATCGTCGCCATCGCCATCATCATCATCATCATCATCATCATTATTATCGACATTATTATTAGTTAATTTTTCCTGGGATCGCTCCATGCATCGATATGCAGAGCTAAACAAAAAAGTAAAGGTGGATTTCCACTGTCGCGTAATTTGCACGTGCGTACGCACGTGAATTTTACACGCGCAAGTAAAATAGAGGTAATGTGCATGTATGAAAGGCTGCGCCTAAACGTTAAAGTAAAACCTTGCACAACTTGTACGTTTACGCGCGACACTTTACACAATAGGGAGCTTAAGCGACGACGTTTTTAAGCGACGCACGTCAACCGGAAGTGGCCTTTTTCCTTTTTTAAACGGTGGTTTCGCCCAAATTTTCAGTCAATTCGCCTCTACAAATTGTATATCGTCAAGGCATGTTAAGAGGGAAAATGCCTCACTTCCGGTTGACGTCCGTCGCTCAAAAACGCCTTTGCTTAAGCTCCCTAATGTCTCTATTTTACTTATGCACGTAAAATGTACGTGCGTGCGCATGTAAGAATTATGCGACAGTGGAAATCCAACCTAAAGGAGAAATTTTTTACTCTAGTTTCACGCCCTAAGCGATCATCAGACTGACGATCGAGACAAGTTTCTCTATAACCTACAGCATGTACTTAGAAAAATACAAATATTTACTTACATCAATTTTTTGCTTTTTACTTGAAATTGCAGCTTCTGGTTCAGGCCTTAGAGAATACACAGTTATTAATAGTATTCAACATAAATAGAAATAGCGCTCTAGGGTTGCACATACTCAGGGACTTCGTACATGACTGTATGATTTCTAATTATGAATGTTCCGTTTGAGGACGAAATGACACGGAATGAACTGTTTTTGCAAGCTCTGGGTTTGGTTTGTTTTCCACCTTAAAACAATGCCATTATTTAATTTACTTTCACCAGGAAGTCAACCAAATAAATTTGAGCTAAACTGACAAATCAGACAATACCGTCCTAGAGTCTTTCTGACCATACACTATTATATTGACTTAGGTCTTACAAACCTCAGGCAACTACTTCATAAGTAACCTACCTCCGTTTCTCTGTACTGGGTTTTGGCATGTTCCTTTGTAACTGTGATAGTAAAGAAATTATAGATAAACAATTACATGTATTAAGTTAAAATGGCAAATTTTTGTAACAAGAAAAGACCTCAAAATATGCGTGCAAAATTTTTGAACCTCTAGAGTAAGAACGACTTTGACAATTTAACAAATCTTTGAGTGCAAAATTTGGAACCTTTGGGATAAGAAAAATTTTGACAATTTGACGCATCTGTATGAGGTAAATCGCTACTTGTTTCACAATATTATATACAGTGAGGTAAAGAAGAAAAAAGGTATCTGCAGCAAAGGATATTAAACTATGGCGTGCGTGGCTGTACACTGTACAAGCAAAGAGGCCATCCAACTATACTTTTAAAGCTTCAGCCATTTTTTAATTTGGCTAAATGTAATTTAGGCCTTTGTTGACCACAATAGCTGCCTGCGTTTCAAAGATGGCAGTTCATTTACATGTGCATGTAAAGTATTAAAGGGGTGTTGTGATTAAAATGATCCTTATTTTCAACTGACCTCAGCCTGTGATGCTCCAAGATCTGTAAGAAGTGTTGTGATTTGAGGAAGAAACTCCACTGAAAAACAAACCAAAACAATTAGGATCAACAAAACCTGGAAGACGAGCGAAAATGAAAAGACACTTTTCCATGTTAAGTCTCCAGGAAATGTAGAAGAAGAAACATTTTCCAAGGGAAACAAAATAACCAAAAAGATGGTGAATAAACTTCAGCCACCTCACTCCCAGTGAAAGGGATTTTTTCCCCTTCTGGTGCAAAATATTGAGGGGGAGCTATAATTACAGGCCACAAAAAACAGTAGTGTATAAATCAATCTTTTCTTGTGAGAGAATTTGATTTTGGTGTTTTCATCTGCATCCACGGTGTCAACAGTATTGTGTTGTGGCTGAAAACTATGAAAAACCCTCCAGGCCAGGGCCTCTTCATTGAGAGTTGATTGATGGACAAGCAAAGGTTTTTTACCCGTTCAAATACAACCAAACTCTGGCCATTACTAGAATAATACAAATGTAGAGTACATGAAAGCTCCTTTAGCCCACTTACATAAAATCCAAGAATACTTAAATTATTATTCAATGCTTAATTACCTGAAGAAGGATGTTTCAGCAAGCTCATTAGATGAAGCTGGAAAGACAAGTGAAACAAGAAGAAAGAATACTTGAATAATTTCTTGGATGGTGACGAACAGGTTTGCATGAATACATC
>CALNXI010004092.1:18089-32249 GCA_942486025.1 Porites evermanni
AAAAATACAAATATTTACTTACATCAATTTTTTGCTTTTTACTTGAAATTGCAGCTTCTGGTTCAGGCCTTAGAGAATACACAGTTATTAATAGTATTCAACATAAATAGAAATAGCGCTCTAGGGTTGCACATACTCAGGGACTTCGTACATGACTGTATGATTTCTAATTATGAATGTTCCGTTTGAGGACGAAATGACACGGAATGAACTGTTTTTGCAAGCTCTGGGTTTGGTTTGTTTTCCACCTTAAAACAATGCCATTATTTAATTTACTTTCACCAGGAAGTCAACCAAATAAATTTGAGCTAAACTGACAAATCAGACAATACCGTCCTAGAGTCTTTCTGACCATACACTATTATATTGACTTAGGTCTTACAAACCTCAGGCAACTACTTCATAAGTAACCTACCTCCGTTTCTCTGTACTGGGTTTTGGCATGTTCCTTTGTAACTGTGATAGTAAAGAAATTATAGATAAACAATTACATGTATTAAGTTAAAATGGCAAATTTTTGTAACAAGAAAAGACCTCAAAATATGCGTGCAAAATTTTTGAACCTCTAGAGTAAGAACGACTTTGACAATTTAACAAATCTTTGAGTGCAAAATTTGGAACCTTTGGGATAAGAAAAATTTTGACAATTTGACGCATCTGTATGAGGTAAATCGCTACTTGTTTCACAATATTATATACAGTGAGGTAAAGAAGAAAAAAGGTATCTGCAGCAAAGGATATTAAACTATGGCGTGCGTGGCTGTACACTGTACAAGCAAAGAGGCCATCCAACTATACTTTTAAAGCTTCAGCCATTTTTTAATTTGGCTAAATGTAATTTAGGCCTTTGTTGACCACAATAGCTGCCTGCGTTTCAAAGATGGCAGTTCATTTACATGTGCATGTAAAGTATTAAAGGGGTGTTGTGATTAAAATGATCCTTATTTTCAACTGACCTCAGCCTGTGATGCTCCAAGATCTGTAAGAAGTGTTGTGATTTGAGGAAGAAACTCCACTGAAAAACAAACCAAAACAATTAGGATCAACAAAACCTGGAAGACGAGCGAAAATGAAAAGACACTTTTCCATGTTAAGTCTCCAGGAAATGTAGAAGAAGAAACATTTTCCAAGGGAAACAAAATAACCAAAAAGATGGTGAATAAACTTCAGCCACCTCACTCCCAGTGAAAGGGATTTTTTCCCCTTCTGGTGCAAAATATTGAGGGGGAGCTATAATTACAGGCCACAAAAAACAGTAGTGTATAAATCAATCTTTTCTTGTGAGAGAATTTGATTTTGGTGTTTTCATCTGCATCCACGGTGTCAACAGTATTGTGTTGTGGCTGAAAACTATGAAAAACCCTCCAGGCCAGGGCCTCTTCATTGAGAGTTGATTGATGGACAAGCAAAGGTTTTTTACCCGTTCAAATACAACCAAACTCTGGCCATTACTAGAATAATACAAATGTAGAGTACATGAAAGCTCCTTTAGCCCACTTACATAAAATCCAAGAATACTTAAATTATTATTCAATGCTTAATTACCTGAAGAAGGATGTTTCAGCAAGCTCATTAGATGAAGCTGGAAAGACAAGTGAAACAAGAAGAAAGAATACTTGAATAATTTCTTGGATGGTGACGAACAGGTTTGCATGAATACATCTTCATGAATGTTGTGGATATCGTGGGAGACTAGTTCCAAGATTTCACTCCCTCAATTTCTTTGCAGAGTGTATTTTCTTGACCTAAGAAGCATTTTTGGTGCAGAGTACAACTTACATTTAAGCTATAAATCATTTACGTTACAATACCTTTAGATTTTTTCTAACACTGCTAACTTGAGATTTGCTCAGTGAAGTGGGAAGATTAGCTGCAAATCACAGAGTAATAAATAAGATACATCACTAAGAAGACTGTTAGTACAAGACACAAAAAGATCCATGATAACCTCATAAAATATGATGTGAAAAATACATGTATTGCTTTTTGTGGTAACACATTCCTTAATCCTCTAAGGACCTATATTCAGGCATAAATTCTTCGCAAAAAATTAATTTCCTTCTATCTCCTTAAAGAATACAGCTGTAAGTTGAAAGAATTTGAAAAAAGATCATAGCATTTTCGAATTGGTGACCACTTCAGTTATTCTCATAAACTTTTGTCTTGATAATGTAATGTTGATGTTGGGAGAATGATGTCAGTCACTCTTAAGTCGGGAGGGTTAATTTAGAGGACAACATTTTGCCGGCCACACATTCACTGTAGTTATAGCTTAGTCTAACAATACCATGCAGAGATTCAAATGCTTGGACGACAATTGCCATAAAAGCAGGTCTTTGACGAGCAATAGCAGACAAGGATCCAAGAGCAGCCATCAGGTTGACACTAAGAAGATACAAACAACAATAAATTCACATTTTTGACTTGTTTTGTGGTTTTCTGTTGATAAAAAACAACTTTCTAAGGTTTTAAAAGGGAAACGTTTTGATTTGTTGCAGTAAACAGACCATGACTGTGACAACACCAGTTTACCAACCTGGAAATGGTGTGGGAAGCAATAAGTGTGAGCAGGGTTTCTAACATGGATCCTCCCTCTTCTCTGAGTTCAGTCATCTTAATGAGTGGGTGATTCCTAGGAACTATTTCCAATGAGATGTCTGCTTCACCTTTCTTAAGAAACTCAGAATCCTACAATTCATAAACAAGATTAGTGTATTGACTACCATTACACTGGCATCAACAAAAGAGACTAACCAAAACTAGATTGCTGAAAAGTTACATCTTTTAACTCTACAGAGGGCACTAAGAGAAGGATATCTAAAGGTTGACTTTGGATTTTTGAATGAAATATCTGACATTAAAGTAGCACATTGTACACATAAAAGAATACATGTACATGTACCATGCCTACACAAGAATTTGCTATAGATATCCTGAAATAAGGCAAAATCCATTGAGGAGATTTACAGGATAGCTCTAACTAACTAGGTAAAAGTAGTATTATTACCTGAGACTTAAGTGACTGTACCAGTACTAGCATCTCAATGAACTTTATTGCATGAGTTCTGATTCTGAAACAATAACATTCAGAAGACAGAGATGTTGGTTACTGCCAAACCTACCAAAACTTAGCTTCTAGCTGGCAGAGGTATCTTATTACAGAAACTATAATGCTACAGTGTACAATTTGTCTTTTTTTAAAGCAGATTTTGGGACCCAAAACTTTGAGGGTTTGAATTGCCAATTTAGAGGTGTTATGTTATGTTATGTTATGTTATGTTATGTTATGTTATGTTATGTGATGTTGTATTGTTTTATGAGCTTCAAGAACTGTTAACCTCTTGGACAGAGACTTAAAAAAATGTCATTAAGGATTAGAATACAACATATACATTACAGTCAACTCTTGCCTTGCAGACACCCTGATAATACGGACAGTAGCTAAATCCCAGGCAAAATCTTTGACTGAAATAAACTTTTGCTATTACGGACTCTCAATAATGAGGACAATAACTCAAGGTGCCTACACTGTCCGCTATAAAGGGAGTTAACTGTATTTACTTCTTGCATGTTATGCCATAAAATTGTGGGACATAGTCAGGGTATGCAGTACAAATTTCTGGTTCATACAGAATAAAGTTTAAAATAGTTATAAGAATCATGCCACTCTGGTGCATAAATTACTAACAATTTTTGTACTAACTACATGTAGTTAGTAACAAGTGCTGAAGGTTTTCTTGTGTTGGTTTGCAAAGGTTTCAAGTGTCATTCACTAAGTTTTCAGTTTTACATGAAGAAAACTGCATTGCAGTCAGAACATGTTAAGTCAGTAAATTTTTTTACATCAAGCAAAGAAACTTACCCATCATTTTCAGACTCCAACATATCAATGATCTGTTCTTTGATCTGAATAAGGAGCTGTAAACAAGAGAAATACAAGAATAAATAACAACTGAATAGATAAATCTTGATGTAATTATTATTAAATGAAATTGTAAAGTGAATGTAACAAGGGAGCTGCAGGTCCCATGGTCAAAAGTAGCTGCATACTAACACATGCTAATTACATTCCATTAACAGAATTGGCCCATAGGATATTACAGCCCAGTTGTCGGAATGGTTAATAGGCAAGAATTTCCCTCAGCGAGTGGAGTAACTTGTAAAGTGTAGTAGTCTGAGGTACATGTACTTGCAATATGTCACATTTACAAAAATGAAGTGACACAAAAGTTGGGAAATATGAAAGGCAGGATTGATTTAATTATCCCCGCAATTGGAATAGTAATTTAACTAGAAATTGAAAGGTTGAATTAGTGTTTTCACTGAAACCAAACTGTTCCATAAGCACTTTAGTTTTAAGGTTTTCTCACCTCCCACATGTGTTCCACTTCTTCTGATACAGCCTTATGTTTGCAAATGTACTGAAGACAGAATAGAACAATTTCACATGTTCAATTGTTAAGAAAATTTAAGTACAATTGTAAAGCTATATTGAAACAGCATAATAGTATACAGCTGTAATTTGCATTGCATTAAACAGGTGTACAGTATATTAATGCACATATGTATGGAAATATTTGCTGCATTTTCATTAATGTTTGTACAGTAAACACCCATGTATTGTAAAGTATTTAGAAGTTAACTTACATGTACATGACCATCTACATTTAATTAGAGGGTGATTTCACAAACAATGTTATTTGAGTTACTATTTACTACATACATGTGTCTAGCTGTACCTACATGTAAGAACAGTGCCTGCCTGGGAATAGAATTTAGGTGTATTTCAGCTACTGTTGTTGGAAGGATTGTGTGATTGTTGCATTTTTTTCAGCAAACGTAGCAATCAAAATGTGACTGATTATCTCATGCCAAATTCTCCTGTTTTTCATAAGCAAATAAAAGTTGATTTGAAGGAGAATCTAGCGGTTTACCATTCAACTAGCAATGGCTATAATCTACATGTACTGACCTGTAAAGCAAACTTGTAGAGCTGTGTAACACACAGCATGACTCGTTTCTGCACTGCGACATTGTCATCGTTCAGCATGAATGCCAAAGTATTTTGCACTTTACTCAGCAGTTCGATATCTTTCTTGCTGAAGGTTTGGAAAAAAGTAAAAGATATATCAATAAAACTGTTAAATGAAAAGGGAACAGTCGCAACCAAGGCTCGTTCCTCTTTAGAGAATAGAGGCTCTCTGGAGCATCTTTGCTCTTTTACTAAATAACATTATTTGTTCATTTGACTCGGAATCTCTGATTATCAGCAACAAACAATGCTGTGTCACAAATTCATGTGAAAATCTTAACCTGTAGCATAATACTTCAGTCTTTTTCATGTGTAATGAGAATTGGCTGCACTTACTTATAATGCAATTAAAACTCAAAAAGGACTGATAACATACAGGGCAGGAAAAAACCCAGGTTCCACTACCCTGGGCAAATAAATGTTGATCTTGGGCAAGTGAAAATAGAAGTTTGGTGGCCCAGTGGGCAAGTGAAATTAGCCTCACTGGTCGTGTAAGCCTGTCTGCAAGTGTCAGCTTGGTACACTGTAAATGATTTTTCCAGACAAACTATCTCAAACCTGAAGACTGCAAGACGAGTAACACAATGAATTGAAAGCATGAATCAATTTAAATCAAAATCCAAGAGTAAATTTGCTTGCAGCTTGTGTCACTCTTCTTCCAGTAGTTACACTCTGTATCTGGCGCAGCATTAAAAGTACTATAGTGTAGTTTAGGTCTTACCCACTTTGTTATAATCAATAACTTATAATATAGACAGCAACTTAGATTAGAACTACAGTAAATATAATAAGGCACTATGTTCTCTTCAGGCAATAATATTTTAAGTGGGGGCAAGTGAAAACTGAAATTCACTTGCCAACTGGACAAGTGGATTTAATTTTTTTTCCTGTCCTGACATGTTGTTCAGTGGTATCTGAACTGTAAACAATTTATTGCATGTATCATATCATTAATTTACCATGCTTCCTCAATGAATCCAACAACAAATCGACGCACATCTGCTGATCTGTCCTGCTGAAACACTAGTATTTCCTGGAATGGGACAATCAACAAATTGAATTAGAATGTCATGAAAGATAATATTATTTTAAGGGACATCCACTTACATATCATTTGTCTCATGATAGTCAATCGATCAGTTAATAGTGACATGATTTTCACTGCCCAATGCAGGTCTTCATTAAATGTTCAACACCATGTATGTATACATGTACCACCCGGTGGTACTAATAATATTCCCACTCAGCAAATTTTACTGAGTGGGACTATAATCAGTACATTGTGCCACCATGTTTGCTAGTGATTGGGGTACAGTGTATCATGATAATTATGTACTCATGATTGCTGGGTTTTGATCCAAAGTATTATTGTCGCCATTGTTAGGGGAACAGAAGCTTTGAATTGACCTTGCCTGTTATAACAGAATCTGTGCACACGACAGCTGTACATTATTACAGGGAGATAGACCAATAATAAATTATTTAACATACTTACATCTAGAAAATTATCCAGCAGAGTAGGATCTTTATTCACAATAAACTCTTGAACCTGCAGGGGAGAATTTAGTAACGGGATCTTAGTCCTGAACAGTGGTGAATTATTGTGTTGTTAGACTGTGATAAGGGAGTTGATCAAATACATGTATTTGGAGAACAATCAATGTAACAAAGGTTATGGTTATTATGCATTTCCAGCTTTACATGAACAGTTACAAAAACATTCTAAAAAGAAGTGGTATTGGTTAGAGAAGTGTGACATCACAAAAATTCAAATTTGTGAAATAATGGGATTAAAATAATAGCCTGCAAATACAGCTGTTCCTC
This sequence comes from Porites evermanni, assembly GCA_942486025.1. Classification (NCBI taxonomy): domain Eukaryota; kingdom Metazoa; phylum Cnidaria; class Anthozoa; order Scleractinia; family Poritidae; genus Porites; species Porites evermanni. The sequence continues at coordinate 24,946 of CALNXI010004092.1, forward strand.
CTTGCATTTCACTGCTAAGGAAATTTTGTCAGGAGAACTGTCTGAGAATCGGTGACAGAAATTCCATACTGATGACCTAAAATCTGTCAGGAGTCTGGTCAGGAGCTCTGATTGGTTGACATAGTAGTTATTGTTTTACATATTGTTCATGAATGACGGAAGAAAGACAAAAGGCTGCAAAGGTCAAATGTAAATGTGATGAATCTACTACAAATCAGTCAATATTTCTAAATACATATTTTTCTTTAGAAAAAGCATCTGAGTTTTGCTGGAGCTCGTTTGCAAAAGTTCACAAAACTTTACCATAATCGACCAGGAGAAACATAAAATCAAATAGATTTTACATTTGGAACCCCATAAATAGCAAATGTATTATGTAAACATTGATTTACATCAACAGTATGGAATTTCTGTCGCTGATTCCGGAGGTTCTTCTGGCGAAATGTCCCTGGCAGTGAGGAGCTAGGAGAAATGGCTGTATTTGCAGGCAAGGGATTAAATGGCACATTCATAAAGAGCAAAAAAAAAAACCCTCACAACTTGCAAAATATCAGCATTTTAGTGCAAAATTAGTGGGGAAATACAGGGTATAAGCACCTTTACATTTACAATCAAAGCCTGTTTTAGAAGGATTTATAATAAGGAGTCATTGGAGAATAACAAGATTCACATAAAAATGCTTATATCTTCCCCCTTCCCCAATTTGCTTTAACAGGCCGATTTTTGGCAAGTGAACATTTTTCTTCTTGTTCTTTTTGGATATGCAAACCTATTCCATATTAGGTAATTTGAGCACCAGCCAAAATTTGCTCATCTGATGTAACATGTTTATTAAGGGCTACTATTAAAACCTTTGAATTTAACGAAAAATCAAAATAAACAAAATAATAATAAAGACACAAACACATATTTTTTTATTCTGGCAGTACAGTAATCCTTAATGACATTGTCTGACAATGCATGTTTATTTCTTTAGAAGTAAAACACACAAGGTTAAGTCATACCTGTTTCAAGCAATTCAATTTATTTTCCTTTTCAAGTTGGGCTTGATTAAGTAAATCAATCACCTGAATAAATAAAGTACATGTTTTAATTAAAACTATGTGATTGTAAGCCCGGTTTCAAAATGATGGGTATTTTGTTTCCTCTGAGCTTACTACTGCATTATTTCAAACACAGAAGGCATATCATTTTACGTCTGCCAATTTTTTTTTAAAAATATTTTTCCTTTGATAAATAATTTAAGCCTGATGTTTTCAGACAAGTTAAAACACTGAAGTGTACCGTGCTGTAAGAGCACTGTTTCCATACGCACGTGTAGTGCAAGAAATTAATTCCAAAAATTTCTTGGCGCCTTGCTCTTTCAGCGACTCACCTTCTCTGACGTTGAATCTTCAGCAGAATACTCTCCTGAAGCGACAAGAGTGTCAACATCTGCGTTATTGAAGAACTGTGAAGCAACCGACAGGCGAACGCCAGTCCGGCCATCGGCCGCCATCTTGGATTGTAAGAGCACAATAAAAACTGGTCTGCGGTATGAAAATGGTTTGTAACACTTCTCATGTATTGCCACTCAGGTGTGACATTGAGCAAAGGAAAATGGAGGATTTGGTGTTTGGTTGAGTCAGTTGTTATGGCAGTTAAACATCGCTGTGTCACTGGACGAGGACGATAAAAAGGGCGAAAACCATGGGGTTACTGACTATTTTAAAGAAGATGAAACAAAAGGAGAAGGAGATGAGAATTTTAATGCTGTATCCTTATTAACCTTTTGATGAATTAAACCAAACGTCAAAAGAGAGAGATTTTAATTTAGAAATAAGCTTTAACCTTTCCAGACATGAAAGAATCTCTTAAGGTGTACTAGAAGGAACCTATTAAAATTCAGCGTTCTCATTAAGTGATCTGGAAAAAAGTGGTGGGTATTCATCAATGTCGTGAGTCCAATAGACCTTGTCAGTACTTGTCACGGTTTTGGAAACCATCTTGACGAGTAGGCAACCCCGTGAAAAATTTCACTGTTTGTAAGAGAATCTCATGGTGAATAATTTCCGTAAAATGGCTGTTCTGAAAAAAAAAATGAATTGTAAACTAAAGCTACACAGCAGAAGATTTTACTGACAAATTTTGGGGGCCATAACTGTGCTTAAATTTGTCCAGATGCTTGCTTTAGATTATCCGTATGCAACTGTGTTTGCCTTTGCAATTTTTCCCGTGAAATTTAGTCGGCAGGAATAGAAATGTTTACAGACAAATGTATAAAAAAATTGTAAAAAGTGGTTCTAGTGCATGTAGCTGCATGTTACGCCGTCAAATTTTTTCAGTAGAGTCGTAAGGGGTGAAGCTTTAGTTTTCAGAACAGCTGTTTTACAGAAATATTATTTGACATACACTGTAAGATTCTCATACAAACACCGTATTTTCTCACATGGTTGCCTACTTGTCAAGATGGCTTCCAAAACTGTGACCATGTCTATTAGAAACTAAAAGCTTAAGTTAGAAAATTAGTATTGATGTCACTTCCTTGACACAGTTGACAGAGGTCTTGACAACGCTGGCAAAACAACAATTTTAAAGAAGTTTAATGGGGAAGATATTAACACAATTGAACCCACGTTAGGATTTAACATCAAAACCCTTGAGCATAGAGAGTGAGTATGACCTGCATGAAGATCATCAGGAATTTTTCTTCTACTTCACATCTGTCAAATCGAAGCTTAAGCACCCCCCTGCCCTCCCCCTCTTGGGCATACCCAGGGCATTAAACACTTTTTCGTTCTGTGGTGGAGGAAATTTGATTATCATAATTTTCATGAGGGTGGGAAATTTGGTAACCATGCTTAAAGGGTTGGGGCATTTAAACCTTAGCTTCAATTTCACATGATTCATGCATGTCTTGGAGCTTGTAGGAGGACAAAGGGGGATTGAATGATTTCAAAGGGAAAGGTTGTGGCTTCATGGTGGATTGGCTTAAATCACACAAACTTTGTAATTTTCCCAGGGTGGGGCATTTGATCACCTTAAATTGACCTACATGTACATGTATATGAAATTTATACCCTGGTGGTTGCTTGGGAGGGGATGTTGAAGCTTTGCTTTGACTGGTACAATAGGAAAACACTTCAACGTTTTGAAGTATGGTTGCATTAGTTTTCCAAACCCTGGGCACTTTACATGTAAATGCCCTCAAAGGTTTGTAATACTCGACAACCAGACAAGTAATCTCCAAAACCAATGTTGAAAATATAGACTGAGATATTCTACTGACTGTCCTGAACTGTCCCTCCAACTAGTAGGCCATGAAAGGTTTAAAGGTGTGACAGCAAGGCCATGCAGCTTTTGTCACCATCACTTGTTAAAAACATGAACATTTTAACGCCACATTTACACCAAATCACTGCAACTGCTACACTGTATATGGATAAAATGTGAACTTTCCCTCATTAATAGAAAAACAATCTATTGCCACCCACAGATTTAAGTTAAATATTTGGGATGTTGGTGGACAGAAGTCCCTTCGCTCATACTGGAGAAATTACTTTGAAAGCACTGATGGCTTAATATGGGTAGTGGACAGTGCTGACAGGCGCAGACTTGCTGATTGCANCTCATACTGGAGAAATTACTTTGAAAGCACTGATGGCTTAATATGGGTAGTGGACAGTGCTGACAGGCGCAGACTTGCTGATTGCAAAGAGGAATTAAAGGGACTCCTTCTAGAAGAGGTACCACATGTTTATCAGGGATCCACATTCATTTTTTCTTAGAGTCGTCAGCCAGGCAAGTAAGCTTGATGGCATACTTGCCGGGTTACATTTTGGGTTGCCTGGACAAAAGTGTAGAATTATGTAAAAGAATGGTGAAAAAATTTTGTGCAACTTGAACATTTGTGATTAGCATTTTATTTCTGTTATAGTCACTAAGAAAGGGTTTTAACTGAACTGTTAAGTATGTAACAGGCTACAGGCCCAGGCTAAACACAGCCATGGTTGGTCAGTTTTTTTTTTAAAGTGCTCTTACGGAATATGTTTTCCCCCCTAAAAGGAGCCGGCTCCTGCATCACTATTTTTTTCTGTAGAAGGCAGTTAAAGGTCTTCTAAAAACTGTCACTTCTTGATGCATTTAAGGCACCGGCTTCTGCTTCACCCTTTTTTACTGCCGAAGGTGACGAAATGCCTTCTAAAAAACACCACATCTTGATGAGTGCTGTCACGTTTTCTATGAATGGCCTCTGAATGCAGCAGTTCACAAAAAACTGAGCCTGCGATTGTTTCGTAGAAAATTCTACACCCTCAAAGATGGCGCCGAAACTTACGATTTCATTGCAGACAAAAGCTGCTTGTTATTCTTCATTATTCTAAAAGTTTTAAGTAGATGACAAGTAATCAGAGCACAGGGAAAATGTATAAATCATATAAGAATTTTTGAAAAGATTTTGTGGTTGGCGCAAAACCTCACTGGTGTGAAGGGCGACTTTTGAAGTATAATAGTATAAAGTATAGTTATAAATTGTCTATACGAGATTGTTGTCACCTGGGACGACCGGACGACTGGGAATTTGGATCCCTGTTTATTGACTTAAACCCCTTGGGACTTCAAGGTAGCATCCTTGATTGCGAGAGTCTATAATAGCAGGGGTTAGTTTCATCAAAACATCGTAATTAACTTGCTGCATGTCTGAGTGTCTGAAATCGTGAGGTGTCTGCAAATTGAGAATTGACTGTATTTTTCACATGGCATTTGTTTGATTTGTAAAAACCAAAACCGAGACAATGACTTTAACAGGCAATCTTGTGGATACTGACTGTCGATTTGTTTTTTTTGCTCAACTAGAGGCTCGCAGGTGCTACGCTGTTAGTGTTTGCTAACAAGCAGGACCTTCCTGGTGCATTATCAGCAGAAGAAATTAAAGATGTAAGTTTAACTGTGCCTGATGAGTTGTAAGCAGTGTTTGTACTTGTAGATCAGATGTTGCATTAAGCTAATATAATATAATATAATATCTCAAGGTCCTTATTGCTTTTATGGGTAAGGGAGACGGAGTTTGGGGAGAATCTATGCGCCTAGTCGGAATTTCACATTTGAAGAGGAAGTCATGTCCCTGTCTACTAAAATAGATTTTATTATTTTGTGGTTTTCTTTGCTGCTGTCATTGAGTTTCAGTCCTTCAATCCTTTGTCATTTGTTGCCATTCCAAATGTCTTATACCCTTGGACTATAAACCAGCATCACTTTAGGTAGAAGTAAGTTCTCACAACAAAGCATTACCAAGGTTTACCGGTCATTTTGATACAAACTCATTCTGATACAAGTCATTTCAATACAAGTTTATTCAGTCAAGGTGTAGATAGTTTCATTTACTTGGCTTAAGGAACAAACAATATCCAGGTGAAAATTAATGTTTTTCTCATTCATGTGCAGACTATACTTGAAGTGATCAAGTTTTTATGTAATTTCAATGCTTGAGGTTTCATCAAAATAACTTGTATCAAAACGATCAGTTTCCCATTACCCATGCTCACTCTGTATGACTCCACAGGCTATCTGTGGAGAATGGCATCAAACATGAATAGGAGTTAATGTACTCTAACTGTTTACAGCTGTATTTGTTTCCTTTTTGTAGGCCCTTAATCTGGAAGCCATCAAGACACATCACTGGAACATTCAGTGGTGCAGCGCTGTAACAGGAGAAAAGCTGTTGGATGGCATTGATTGGATCATTTCTGATATTGCATCAAGAATATTCACAATGGATTAAGAAACATTGAATTCATAGCTGCAGTACAGCCCAGTCAAAGTAATATGGCATCTGGCAATGGGCCCTTTGCACAGAACAGTCACATGGCACCAAAAAAGCATCTTGCTGGATGGCAAACGACACAGAGGGGCAAGAAAACAAAGCGATTATACATCGTTCAAAAAACTTATATGAATCCTTACTTTCAAGGTCCCACTGCGTCGTTTGCCATCCAGCAAGGGGACAGTTTTGTGCAAAAAATGGCACACTTAACACTTAACACTCAACACTTAACCACCACACAGATTTATGTCTTTGCTGCCTGTTTCTGTTGTTAACCCACCTACTTTTGTTAAACATTAGAGACTTTAAGATTCGAGGACAAGAACGACTATGAGTATTAGATTTTTAAAGTTTTTTTCAAAAAATAGACACCCCGCAAAGCTTCATTGTACTTTTTTTTAACCAAAAAGTTAGCACTGTTATATTTATTAAAGGAGGTTAAGCTCTTTCCTGATCACAACAATGTGATCATTCTTGTGTCTGCTTCTATTCTCCCTTAAACTTATAGTAGAATGAAGTCGACTAAAATTAGTTTTTCCTCCAGGCTCTCAGATATTGGGGAAAGGCACGCGAAATGTTGGCGGGGCGGAAAAAAGGAAAAAGGAACGGCCGCCCCTGCTATACTACATATTTTTCCGGTGAATAGCGCTATCCACCGGAAAAGTGAAGAGTAGGAAGTTGAGCAGATTAATGAAGCTGAAGCAGATTAAAGGTGATCAGCTTTCAAGCTGAGCAGATTAATGAATACTTTAAAGCCTTTTTTTTTTGTATTTAGAAATCGATCAGTGAAAAGACATTTGGAGACCAGGCAGTATATGCGTGGAAATTTGAAACTGTTTTTGTTAACATTTCTTTTTATTTTTCAGTTTATTTCCCTCTTGCATGAATATTTATTTTGTAGTTCGCCCACCCCCTCCCCCATAACGTTTCTAATAGTCCATCTCACCCTGTGAGCAGTACCTCCTAAATTGCTGAGTGATGCCAAGTGATCAAGCGGCGAGCCAATGAACAGCTCTGCGGATCCAAAGGAGGGGCCCGGGCCCCAGGCCCGGGCCACCCATTATTTTTTGACCAAACCGAGACCCGAAGGGCTGAAAAATTTTTTGGGGGAGACCGCCCCCCCCCCCCCAGCTAAGAATCTGGATGACCTGGACCCCCCCTTATCTCAAGGTCTAGATTCGCAATGTTATTTACCACCAAAACTCTTTCAATACGTCGCGTATGCTGTTACTCTTCGCAGTCATGGCAGGGCAGAGGCAGGGGGGACATAAACTGGAACACATTTTATTTCTCAAAGTACATTAACATTCAGGATAGTTTTTATTGGCAAATGTTCCACAACCTCTAACTCATAAAATATTGAATTAAAAGCAAATTTTTGCGAATGAACGGCTCTCCTGCTGAGAGGGTGCACGGTCCATCCCTGAGTTTTATTCATTGGCGGATCCCGGCCCCCCCTTATTTTTAGACCAAACTAAGGCCCGAAGGGTCGAAAAAAAATTTT
>CALNXI010004093.1:9388-26177 GCA_942486025.1 Porites evermanni
GGGGGGGGGGGGGGGGGGGGGGGGGGGGGGGGGGCAACGTTGAGCAACGTTGAGCAACGTTTTGAGAAAACTTGGGCAACTTTTTGAAAATTCCTAATTATCTTAAAGAAAAACATTTTGTCTTTCCTAATAACCCTGGGCATAGGGAATTGCGCACTGGGAAGCCATTGTTTGGAGGTCACGCGAGCAAAGCATGGCAGTAAGTTCTGTATTCCCAATGCCTAATTGCCAAACCTTTATTGAATTAAATATTCTTGGTTTGCAGCCATGTGACATGGTGGCCTTGTTGTTGGTCAATACAATAAACAATATTTCAAGAAATTTACATGAAAATGGAGTTTATTTCCCAGAGGATAGAAATAGTTTTGTTCTAGACCACTAACATGGCTGCCATGACGTCACGTGCAAACCAGCAATATACATAGCCCTTACCTAAGCAAATCGTCGGCGTCATCATTTGTGACATAACGATAAGGCCAGTAAGCAAGAGACTTAGTACCAATCCTTATGGTTCTTAAGTGGTCGAGAGTTGGATCCTGGAGGAGTGGGTCGATATATCGTTGAAGTTGCTTGGTTGTCATCACCATAGGGTCCCCACCGGTAAACAGTACATCTCTGACCCCTGTGCAATCGAAAGGTAGATAAATATCAATATAAGTTAGCTGGCAATTTTACCCCAAGAGGGCGCACCCTCATTGGTTACTACGAGGTCACATGACAACTTACAACAAAACTGCTTCCCGCCAAAAGTCGCTGAGCGTGCAACGTTGTATTGCGTCACGACCAACACCGAAATTCTCTGTTGGATAAAAATGGTATCCAGCATTTCGAGCACTTCCATTCTAATGCATCAACACTGCAAACCTTAAGGCCAAATGCATTAGAGAATAATAGACCTCTTTAGCCTGTATGTTTTTTTTCAATGTAGGTCATGCGATAATACTCTAGAGAACTGTTTCTTTCAAATTTCGTCTTATTACCGTGCACGATGAAAAGGCAAAGGGGCTAATTCCTGTGAGACCTTCATTGAGAAAACAAAACATACAACTAAAGAGGTCTATTTATGGCAATTTTTGACACCGTACAACATGTACGGTGACTATGATAAAATAGCAACGTCATATACCGTTAAAACACCCCTTTTATTTATTTCATGGCTTATAACTCAAAACGAACGGGTAACTTTTTCGAAGGTTAAGGTGGCTCCGAAACTCTTGACAACCATTCTCAAGAGAATCAAGGAAATGATCACCAAACAAAATGGTCTAGAATTTATAATAATGTGAATCTATAGGTGATATGCTGTTTATATAAACTCTATACCCTGGTTCCTATACCATGTGGGGCCCACTGAGGTCTTCTTTTCAGCCCTTTCTGCGCTAGTTTATGCATGTGATGATGTGCTTTTTTAAAAAATTTATGTGCGCGTACGCGCCCTATAGTTCGTTAACGTTTTAAAATAGTTCATACCGAAACGAATTACGTTTAATTTGCATTGTTTTCCCTAGTTATACGTACGTCCTTCAAGAAAATGTGCTGTTATTGTAGGCGACTTCTCCTAAAATGTTCTGCAATTGCTATAAGATCAATGGAGCAAACACCAGTCGCGGGTTTTAAGGCACCCCACTAAATTAAACAAGAAATTTGCAACAAATTATCGCATCAGAATGGTGATGTAAGGGTATACTGAAGCGTGACGATGTTGGATAGCTACCACGATAAATAATGAGAAAGTTGTTCTATCCAATACCTTTATTGTTGCGAATGTAACTTGCCAATCGCTTGCCATCATAAGACTGGAAGATTTGTGGAGAACCAACCGCGGTAAACTGGGCCCAGCGGAAACAATAAGTGCAAAAAGTGTGGCACCATTGACCTGTGAAATACATCAAGAGCGAAAATTAACGGAAATTAGTAACGAATTCTTGTACGATGCATTTGATGTATGCTTAATCACTATCACAGCAAAAAGAATAACAGGAGAACGGGCAACTAAGGTCCCTTATCTTACGTTCATAGACTAAGAAAAAATCCTTTTCCAATTTTTGTTTTCCAAAGTGTGTTGTGATGACCTCAAATACGTACACTGAATTTGTTGATTTGAAGTTTTGTGCTTTAAAAATGACTAAGTAAACATAAAAGTGTAGTTTCCTCCTCATGCATTATTACGCTGCACATCAGTTATCTCTCACAATCACTTGACCTAACACTCACTCAACATGGGAACTATAAAAGACCGCAATGTTAGTTATAAACAAAATAAATTACCTTCAGCAGGAAAAAACAAAACCGTTTCGCGGTATTTATGTTGCATTCCGGGCATTTCCTGGTCGTCATCACGTGGCACGTTCATAGTTTTCTGATTGGCTGGATGTGGATTTAGTTTAGCGCGAATTTTTTCCACTTCCTTCCGCAGGTATACTCTGTCTTTCGTATTCCGGACGATATTAATCACGTGATTGAGATCTTCCTGTGCCAACATTCCTATATTTTTTAACATTACAAGTCGAAAAGGAAGTCAGAGCCAAATTCAAATCCACTGGGCCTTGAGTTATATTTCCGCGAAAACTTAAGAGTGGCAAAAAAAAGAACAAAACAACAAAGGTGATACAGAAAGTGCTCAGCGGCTAGTAAGATGGGGAGATTGAAAAAATAAAAGCTGCAGCAGAATTGTTGAGTGCACAATTCAGCATTTGGTTCAACCTTCTCAGTTTGGTATTTCGGTTTTTGAGCTTCCGCTGATTCGACATTCGACCCTGGCCATCGCGATGTTTCGCAATCCAATTAGTATTGTCTCCCTATCAGAGTTCCAGTGTCCTTTCTGCTGAACGCACTCCTGTCATAGTCTGGAATTTCATCCTCAGCGAAGAACTAATGCTCCAAGGTGCTTTTTCCATCAAAAAAGACACGCCCGAAATAAGCTCCGGGTCGATCAGTAGCATAGCCAGGACTTTTCCAGAGGTAGGCACAAGTTTTCGATGTTTCCTTGCTCCCCCTTAAAGTCCCAAACCCATTATATCTTGTTTAAAGTGACTAACGTTGTAACCCAAAGCGTTTTTACTGTCGATGAAATGACTTAAGTTGTAAAATTCTTTATCGACTTTTTGGGTTCGTTATCAATCACTTATTCGACATTAATGATGCCATAAAGCTAGTAGTATGTTAGACTTTTATTCACAAAATGATTGATGATTTATCCCCCGCGTTTGCCGCTATTTTTTGTTTGACAGACGAAAGTATCCTTCGTTGGCGTATTCTTAACAGTGCCCAACTTCGTCTACTTCTAAGACAGCTCGAGGTGAGAACAACGCGCGCTATTTTCCCGCCTTCTCCCTAAATACTTCATTCAAGATTCAGTCTACCAATTAGGACACGTCGCTTCGCTGTAAATCGACATTCGGGTGTGGAAAAAACCCAGTGTGTTGTCTAAGAAAAAGTGTTTCAAAGAAGCAAACAGAATGAAATAAATCAAGGCAAACTGTGCTTTATAAAAAAATAATTTTATTTAATATTTGCTTCTTTGTCAATCTCTCTTTTTCTTTTTATTCATTATATCATATTTTAATTTTTTTTACTCTCGTATTTTCCAGGTACGCACTTGCGTACATGTCGCTATGCCCTTACGGGTTTATATCCGCATTAAAGAGGTATGGGCACGGGATAATTAGCAAGTATTGGACGAAACTGGGTATGACATGAAGAATTACGGAGTTTGAGGAGAGTTTTATCTTGCTATTCTTGCAGTGTTTTTGGGCAGTACTGAGTAAGGTTATTTCTTTTTTGTGAAACGTGTGAATCAGAAATGTTCTGCCATTTTCTACTGCTCTCCCAAACAATGCAACCTCGTCCCCAGTGCTTCTCGGTTACCCCATACTATCGACGTCATTTTCTGGATATGGCAAACGGATTCCAAATTTGGTCAACACAAGCTGGTCATGAAGAAACAGCCGGGGGGATTTGAGCCAATCAGACTGAGAAATATTTTGAATGAGTACTAATCTATGATGGAGAGGAAAGGACAGTGTGCAAAAATTGTGCTGCAGCAAGTCTGTATACTGTGGCGTGGCTTACTTATTTCCCGTATATCAATATTTGAGAAATTTTTATTAGTAATCACCTGGTTGTGGAAATGTGAGTTGGAACATGGGATCGTCTGGGACAGCCGACCAATCAATCAAATGAGATACCACGTAATTGTTTGTGCGCATGGGCAAAACGGTTGATGCTGCGTAGAAAGGCAACACATCGATGGAATGTGATCGAGGCCAATACGTATTCAGTAGTGCTGGAATGTGGCTCTTCGTGTACATTTTCCATTTCAAAGGTTCAATGCGTGGACCTGGAAAATAAAATGTAGAGTTTAGTGGTCCGCTAATCCTGATGAGTTTTCATCTGATTTTTCGGCGACTGGATGCGATTTGAGACGAGTGAAATCCCGCTTGTTTGAAATCTAGCGGCGTTTTCATGGCAATTTGTCGGGTCAAGAAATCTCGGATATTGCGGATCTGAAAACCCGTTCCTTGAAAGTCCCTGTAACTTTTTAATCCAAAGAATAAAAGCACAGTTACTAGCTACCAAACCCAGTCCCAAGAATTGTTTTATTATTAACTGATAGTTTTAAAGTGTTACCATATTACCTGTTAAACTATCGAAAATCTCGATCTTGAATGTAAGCAACAATGGCCGTTTTTATACTAAGGACGCATTATCCGAGTGGAAGAACTTGGACAAACATTTGTACAAAGACGGGTACAAGACGCATTATGCGTCTGGACGAACTTTCCTTCGAAATACGTCTTGAACGACGCACTACGAAAGGTAGTTCGTCTGGAAGCATAATGCGTCTCGTGCCCGTCTTTATACTAGAGACGTATAACCCAGACGAACTACAAAATATTTGCCCAAGTTCGTCCATAAGGATAATGCGTCCGTAGAACAAATTCGGCCAATATGGCTTTGCAGGGTCGTTAATTATCGGACTTTCGAGAAACGGGCTCCTGCTCGATTCGTGATGTGGTTTACCGGAAATATCCTGGACCGTGTAACTTTGAACCGCGCTGGAGTGACGCGATAAACATACGGACAATCTATACATTAAGCGCTGCAGTAAAACTAAATGATGCAAGCTGCATAAAATTGCCAATGTTCGTCAGACAATCGCTTAAAAATGCTTCAGTTGCAGCAAAAATCCCCTGTGCTGACTGTGTAAACATTTCGTGTCAGATACCACAAATGTTGAAATTTTTGCCGCCCTATCTTCCCCTGCCAACTAACAGCCTCTTTGTTGATACATATTTCTTTGTGTTTTCTGTGGCACTATTGAAAATATAGCTTGGCTTTACTCTCAACTGTATTTCAAAAGGCAACTTTGATGAAGCGGATTCATCAAGGTTTTAATTTCAGTGCAATATGTATATTTTTCTTGCCACCAAAAAGAAGTCACGGAGAGAAAAGATATTCAAGAACGGATAAATAATTAATGCTATTATTTTACAGTTGAAAATCTATCCAATTTAGTTGGCCTTAATTAAAAAAGTAATCCTTTTTGAAAGCAATCCTTCGCCTGCTAATTTTGTGTATCACAATATACCGATTGTGTGGCTTAGCTTTTTTGTTTGTACGACTTGCAAAGATTGTGCTTTTTACAATCTCGAACAGCGAACTGTTTTCGTGTTTACTGAAAGTTGATCACGTGATTTACTAATGCAAAAGGCGTATTGGCAGGTGTAATTGGTAATCATTGACTAGTGCCAGTCCTCCTCTAAATAAAATTGTCGTCAGGAGAAAGACGTTTATTGACCTCTTCTCATTCCGACCGTTCTTACAAGACCATTTGTCGCCGCTGATCGGACCCACAAAAGGAAAACGGTTTGCTCTTTATGTGGTGGGAATTTTCTCGATAAAACAGGGCGTGGGTGGCCACGTGATGCAGTTTAAAATGAACTTGGAAGATTTCTTGGTTATGATTGTCCTTAAATTATTAGTCATGGGATATCTACAGGAGGGAATAAGAATATTCGGCTGGCGGACCTCGCAAAAGCATTTAAATTTATTATTGGTCCTTTTCAATCTTGTCGCTCCCATATCTGATGCGTANAGGTTTTAATTTCAGTGCAATATGTATATTTTTCTTGCCACCAAAAAGAAGTCACGGAGAGAAAAGATATTCAAGAACGGATAAATAATTAATGCTATTATTTTACAGTTGAAAATCTATCCAATTTAGTTTGCCTTAATTAAAAAAGTAATCCTTTTTGAAAGCAATCCTTCGCCTGCTAATTTGTGTATCACAATATACCGATTGTGTGGCTTAGCTTTTCTGTTTGTACGACTTGCAAAGATTGTGCTTTTTACAACCTCGAACAGCAAACTGTTTTCGTGTTTACTGAAAGTTGATCACGTGATTTACTAATGCAAAAGGCGTATTGGCAGGTGTAATTGGTAATCATTGACTAGTGCCAGTCCTCCTCTAAATAAAATTGTCGTCAGGAGAAAGACGTTTATTGACCTCTTCTCATTCCGACCGTTCTTACAAGACCATTTGTCGCCGCTGATCGGACCCACAAAAGGAAAACGGTTTGCTCTTTATGTGGTGGGAATTTTCTCGATAAAACAGGGCGTGGGTGGCCACGTGATGCAGTTTAAAATGAACTTGGAAGATTTCTTGGTTATGATTGTCCTTAAATTATTAGTCATGGGATATCTACAGGAGGGAATAAGAATATTCGGCTGGCGGACCTCGCAAAAGCATTTAAATTTATTATTGGTCCTTTTCAATCTTGTCGCTCCTATATCTGATGCGTAGTAAGCCTCGAAACGCCTATCTTTACAAAACTGCACTCAGTCTTAGACTTCTAGGCTTCCAAACCAGCCAGGCTACATAGCATCAGGATGTAACGATGCAGAATGGAGTCTTTTTCTATGAAGGTTCTCGGTCAAATCTGAAGACTACTAGCAATTACTCTACGGAAAGGTTCCTTTCAGCGACCTGAAAGTTATAGCATGGTTCCGCTTGACAACGACTCAAGAAGGGTTCAGTAATCTGACAGTTCTAGACAGCCACAAAGAGAGAACAGACAAATTTGCCTTGCCGACGTAGCAAATAAATTTCAGTTTTCTTGTATTATTAACATTCCACCCTCCCCCACTTCATAAAAGGTGGTCACCGGCCCCCGAGCTTTAAAAACTGCTCCGAGGGCCCTGCTCTTACAAGCTCTTACAGGGTGTGCGCTGCATGATGAATGGCTTCATCTTATTAAAAAACCTCCGTTTTCGTGCGTTCGTCCTCATGAAAACGACAGGCCAGAGTTTTCAAAAAGCTCCACTCTGGGGACCGTTTTCGGAAACCCGGGTGCGTTTTTGGTGCCCAAAAACGTCGTTTACGCGTGGGCGGAAGGCTAAAACGGAGAGAAAAGTCTTCGTTTTCAAAAATATCTGGATTTGTGTGGACGGGGGCCTAATTAATATATGATTTACGTTTCTTACGTAATTTGCCTATATTTCCCAATATTTGCTTGTTGGTTTCAAAACAAATTTGATGTTAATGTAAACTACTGGCAAATAAGAATTAATAATCAATTTCCTTAATCAACCAAATGCCCAGCGGCATTAACCTAGTCTGGCAGTCTGCAGATGTTGCGAGTTGAGATGTAAAAGAAAAGAAAAGTACACACAGAAGTGGAGAAACGGAGACTACATTTCCGTTGAGTGTCAAAGAACTTCATAATTGTTTCATAGTCCTTGTTAACCTCTCTACACAAGAACACAAGACTCTTGTCCTCTAGAAATGGATATATTTAAATTACCTTCGATAATTGGTGTGTATGGGTTTGCCAGTGCTGGCTGACTTGCGGGTTCTTCATCCTTTCCCTTGACGTATTTGAAGGCAAATGACGATCTTCTTGACAGCACCACTAACTTTTTTGAGAAGTGAATAACACCCAGAGTCGTTTTCGGGTTGAGCATCTTAAGCCTGAAAAATTGTAGCAAAAATGTTTTCATCTTTGTGCTAACATACTGTAGGGGGTTTACGAGCAACTCGCTGAGCGTAGAGGTACCAGGTATCTGAGTTTACATCTTGTTGTTCTTTAATCTTTACAGGAGCTCCTATGTCTTGTTTACAGCATCACTTAACGAATTCTGCTAGACAACTAACTGTAACTAATCTCAACTACTCACCCCCTTGTGCTAAACACTGGCAACTTATATGAGTACAACGTAGGTACGTTCAGGCTTGCTGACCGCGAGAGTTACAAACCCTTTTCCGAGTGACTTAAACGAATTTCCTGTTGATAACTAAAGTGGAATAAACAAACCCATAAGAAAACCAATGAAAGCGTGACAGCTAAACTCACGAGACTCTACCTTAAACCAAAACAGGAACTCTGAACTCGGAACTCTGATCAGCGACGGTTCTAAAACGTGCCCACTTCAAGGACTGACGATCAAATTTAATAAATGACACAGATGACATTCAAGTTGAAAAACTACTTCAAAAGGTAATAGAATTCGAAAACCTGTCGACACAAATACGGATTTTGAACCTTGATCTATAAAACTCTATAAGACTCTAGTCATGAGTGAAACGTCAAGCACAAACACAAAATAAACTTAAAATAACCTTCAAAATACTTCACAACAATACTTACACAAAAACCTCATAACTGTGAAAGGGTAGACTGGCTACCGTTTCGTGCAATACTATAGCCTCCTCGTCAGAACAAATCAGGGGATTTTGAGTTGTGTGTTGGTTATATGCCAAATGTTGGAGCGACGTTATTGGTGGCAACGTGAAAAACATGAATAAATCAGTTAAATGAAAAGAGGTTGTTGATTCCGTGAGGATACAAGCGTGTCTATTTGAGGGAAAATTATATCCCTAGATAATTGCATTTTCCCGCGTTGCCGTGGTGAAGAGAATAGCGGCAGATTGTCATGTTTTGGCTGGAATGATTAGCAAGATTAAAACTACGAACTAATTAGTTTTTTCGGTATAACGAACGATATTCCTCGTCCAAGTAATAGTAAAATACAGTCAACTCTCGCCTTACAGACACCCCGCTATAACGGACAATCCGATAATACGGACAGCAGCTAACTCCCTGGCAAAAATAAAGGACAGATATTTGACAGAAATTGACTCCCACTATTACGGACTCTCGCTAACGAAGACACGAACTCGAGGTCCCCACAGTGTCCTCTTTAAAGAGGGTGGACTGCATGTATATGGAAAAGAACCTCGATATAACGAAACCTCTTTCTGGCGCACGTACTTTAATTGTCAGTCCTTTGGCCCTTCGTTATATCAGGGTTCCGCTGTATATTGACGGTCGTTTCTTGCAACATCTCGAAGATGTTCGCGGAAATGGTCCCTTCGCTTTCGGCCTGTTTCGCCAGTGTATAACTTCTTACATAGCGTACGGGTGACACATGCCGGTTGATGACATTAGAGGATGTGCGATCTTGAAAGGAGTTACGTTAATTAATGTAGTTCTAAAATAGACAGGAGCAATGGTAGTTAAGGCCTTAAAGGTTGACTTCAGTACCTTGAAAATAATGCGCTTCTCAACCAGTGTAGTTCCTTTAGACTTTAGGATTAATATGCACAAACCTAGACTGTTTGATGGCTAGACACGAGGCGCAGTTTTGAATGTGCTCCGGCAGGAAATTCTCTGATTATGTATCTCGGAAGTACAATAATTTAAGTTTTACAATTGTCTAATCGACAAGCAAAAATTGTACGGACAAGTGCTCTCGTACTGTCTGGTAGATAAGCCCTGATCGTTTTTGAGATTGAACAAGGCTTCACGAAACCTAAAGACGGAACCAATTTCTGGTATCTACAAGTGACCTCATTTTGTCGAAAACGACACCAAAAATTCCGGCTGTCCTAGTAGCATCAGAAAGGCGTACACCTTACCAAAATATCAAAAAGTAAAGGATTAGGTCGGAATTTAGAACTCATAAAAGCAAACTCCGTTTTATCCTCATTTGATTTAAGCTTAATATATAGACAAATGCAAAATATAGATTATGCAAGGCCTAAAAGCGAAGCTTCCGTTTATGCATTAATTATAAGGCACCGGTTAAAACCATTAAACCGCAGAGGCTGTACTTAAGAGTTAAGGAGCCTTTTTTTTATCTTTTGAGGGAAGGGTTGGATGAGTTAAGAAGAAAACAATCCGCAAACACAACTAAAAAAAAGCTAAATCTTCCATCGTGCTAAAGCAAGAAACTCATGAATCAAGTTCGATCACAGAAGTAGACTTGGAAAAAAAATTCTTACACAAACTACATAACCAAAACCCCCACGGCACCGCTTTGCGAAGTTATTGCTCAGCCCATGTATTAATATTTTTATTTTCCAAAAACCGCTTTTACTTTGTAACTTTGCAACTCTACGAGCCTTTCGTAAGATAAACGACAATTCTACTTTTATATTATATGAATATTAAGAAATCAATATAATCGTTTTTTTTTTTTTTTTGCATGGATATGGAGAAAGTGTAAACAGAATACAGCTTCATTACCGTTTCATTCAAGCGACAATGAAAACTTTTTAGTTGACTGACAAAACCTGAATAATAATTCAATGAAACGTGCATAATAACAACAGTTTTTATTCATAACATGAAGTGCGACTGAAATGTTTCTGAAAATCCTTTGAAAATCTAATTTTTTCTGTGTTTATTTTTCAAAGCGGCTTCGCGATTAGAATGGCGAATAAAAGTAGATGAAAGTAGGCCTCAAAGCAAGACTTTTGGGCTTTCTTTTCACAATCAATACGAAAACTAAGTATTCTTTAGAACTTGTTCAAATTCCATTTGCAACTAGAAAAATGCTTAAAAGCTGATGTGTTTAATTCTAAATCTGATAATTTGATGCCGCATGCATCTCCATACGTTTCAAATCGAGAAGACATGCATGCATATTATGATAGTAAACAGAGGCGTGAAATAATTACACCAAATTGAGACCAGACAAATAAGTAAAAATTGCACAAGCTCACCTGAGGGGCGGGTTCTAAAAGGCAGTAAGTACGGTCACAATGGCTAAAGATTTTTCCTGTTCTCCGGCTGCTGTGAAAGCCTACATGAACTTAAGCATCGATGAATCCCGTTGACTTTATGCGACGCTTTCCTCAACCACAAACCAAATAAACAAAGAAGCTTTGCATAACATAGAATTTTTGATAGCTGTTACTGTATTTCTTTTTGTTCCGACAGTACAAGAAAACGAAAGGTGTCACATCACTACAAGCTGCGCACAAGAATGGTTCCAAATATCTACATGAAAATTATCCCCTTTTAGTAAAATCCAGCTAGTGGTCTATTATGAATGCTGCGTTCTGATTGGTTGAGCTACTACTAGGCAATATATGTTATAGCCCACTAGTAGCGAAAAGCGCCGACTTTTTGGCGGCAAAAAAGGATTAAAGTCTAGCTTTAAGTAGCTAAAACTTTTTTATTCTCGGTATTTTTGACCAACTAGTTGGATTTTACTAAAACAATTATTCCTCTCGCCCTCATGGCCTCTGAGTTAATAGTTCATTCGGCCTTTCGCCCATGTGATATTGACTCAAAACCCATTCGGGCTCGAGGAATAATTGTTAAATATCCCTGACTTCCATCGTTTGTAAGATCGGTGAAAAAATCGTTTTTGATAGGACAATTAAGTTGTGGCGGGAGATCGGCCTTATCAGCGACAATCGTTTAGGCCAATGAAAGATTTGCTGTAACCAAATCAGCCGTTATCCCCCCGCTAACGATCAATTACTGGGCGAAATCATCAAACAATCTGCTCTAATAGACGCCATTTTTCATACAGCTAGCTTACGCTTTTGACAGTCTTTGCCGACTGCGATTGAAGTTTGATAAGAAACGGCATTGACGGTTGCTAACGTGTAGTCGTCAGTGAACGTCTGAATGGTCGAGTTTCTCTGGTACTCCGCACAGGGAACTATCTTAGGGCCGTTACTGTTTATTTTTTTCACTCTTAAAATGACTTAACGGAATGCATATCATCCACATTTAAGCTTTATGCCGACGACACAATAGACCCGCCGGCCTATCATATATACGATAGTCAGCTTCTTCAGGAGGACTTCATCAATCTTACTGTACTTGTAAATGGCAGCTATGTTTTTGAGTGCGATTTAATGTGTATAACACATTCACGAGATAAATTTGGTAGCCAATTATTAATAATTTTAAAAAGAAACCCTAAAAGGCGTAAAGAGCTTTAAAGATCCTGGGGTAAAAATAACAGAAGTCTGATCTCTTGGGCCAAGCATATAGCATAATTGTGAATTTTAATTCACAACCCCCGTTGGTACTGAAGATGTAAATTTAGTATATACACACTCAGTGATCTTGGTGATTTAAGCAATCTGATTGGTTCGCTGTCTCGGACTATTCAACAATATTCACCTCCTAGCTAGCGAGTGGATAATGTGTGAGCTCGTTTTTTTTCCCATTTTCTTGGAGGAAGATCTTTTAAAAGTCGACAAAATCCTAGGGGTGACTTTTTTCAGGCAAGAAAAGACTTCAAAGGATTCAAAACGGCGTTGTTCCATTTACTGTTGTTGAGTTTTGTGGTCGATGGATTGTTTACAACTCCCGTTTATTCGCCTAGAAGAGGCCGTTTCGTGAACTCAGCGTTTCCTAACAAGAAACATTTGGCCCAAAAACGAAGTTTATTTGTGACAAACAAATTTGAAAGCAAATGTNGCTAACTCCCTGGCAAAAATAAAGGACAGATATTTGACAGAAATTGACTCCCACTATTACGGACTCTCGCTAACGAAGACACGAACTCGAGGTCCCCACAGTGTCCTCTTTAAAGAGGGTGGACTGCATGTTTATGGAAAAGAACCTCGATATAACGAAACCTCTTTCTACCGAACGTACTTTAATTGTCAGTCCTTTGGCCCTTCGTTATATCAGGGTTCCGCTGTATTGACGGTCGTTTCTTGCAGCATCTCGAAGATGTTCGCGGAAATGGTCGCTTCGCTTTCGGCCTGTTTCGCCAGTGCATAACTTCTTACATAGCGTACGGGTGACGCATGCCGGTTGATGACATTAGAGGATGTGCGATCTTGAAAGGAGTTACGTTAATTAATGCAGTTCTAAAATAGACAGGAGCAATGGTAGTTAAGGCCTTAAAGGTTGACTTCAGTACCTTGAAAATAATGCGCTTCTCAACCAGTGTAGTTCCTTTAGACTTTAGGACTTATGGCTAGACACGAGGCGCAGTTTTGAATGTGCTCCGGCAGGGAATTCTCTGATTATGTATCTCGGAAGTGCCATAATTTAAGTTTTACAATTGTCTAATCGACAAGCAAAAATTGTACGGACAAGTGCTCTCGTTCTGTCTGGTAGATAAGCCCTGATCGTTTCTGAAATTGAGCAAGGCTTCACGAAACCTACAGACAGAACTAATGTCTGCTATCTACAAGTGACCTCATTTTGTCGAAAACGACACGAAAAATTCCGGCTGTCCTAGCAGCATCAGAAAGGCGTACACCTTACCAAAATATAAAGAATTAGGTCGGAATTTAGAACTCATAACGAGCAACTCCGTTTTATCCTCATTTGATTTAAGCTTAATATGTAGACAAATGCAAAATATAGATTATGCAAGGCCTAAAAGCGAAGCTTCCGTTTATGCATTAATAATAAGACACCGGTTAAAACCATTAAACCGCAGAGGCTGTACTTAAGAGTTAAGGAGCCTTCTTTTTATCTTTTGAGGGAAGGGTTGGATGAGTTAAGAAGAAAACATCCCGCAAACACAACTAAAAAAAGGCTAAATCTTCCATCGTGCTAAAGCAAGAAACTCATGAATCAAGTTCGATCACAGTAGTAGACTTGAAAAAAAAATTCTTACACAAATTACATAACCAAAACCTGCACGACACCCCTTTGCGAAGTTATTGCTCAGCCCATGTGTTAATATTTTTATTTTCCAAAAACCGCTTTTACGTTGCAACTTTGCAACTCTACGAGCCTTTCATTGGATAAACGACAATTCTACTTTTATATTATATGAATATTAAGAAATCAATATAATCGTTTTTTTTTTGCTTGGATATGGAGAAAGTGTAAACAGAATACAGCTTCATTGCCGTTTCATTCAAGCGACAACTTTTTAGTTGACTGACAAAACCTGAATAATAATTCAATGAAACATGCATAATAACAACAGTTTTTATTCATAACATGAAGTGCGACTGAAATGTTTCTGAAAATCCTTTGAAAATCTTATTTTTTCTGTGTTTATTTTTCAAAGCGGCTTCGCGATTAGAATGGCGAATAAAAGTAGATGAAAGTAGGCCTCAAGGCAAGACTTTTGGGCTTTCTTTTCACAATCAATACGAAAACTAAGTATTCTTTAGAACTTGTCCAAATTCCATTTGCAACTAGAAAAATGCTTAAAAGCTGATGTGTTTAATTCTAAATCTGATAATTTGATGCCGCATACATCTCCATACGTTTCAAATCGAGAAAACATGCATGCATATTATGATAGTAAACAGAGGTGTGAAATAATTACACCAAATTGATACCAGACAAATAAGTAAAAATTGCACAAGCTCACCTGAGGGGCGGGTTCTAAAAGGCAGTAAGTACGGCCACAATGGCTGAAGAGTTTTCCTGTTCTCCGGCTGCTGTGAAAGCCTACATGAACTTAAGCATCGATGAATCCCGTTGACTTTATGCGACGCTTTCCTCAACCACAAACCAAATAAACAAGGAAGCTTTGCATAACATAGAAGTTTTGATAGCTGTTACTGTATTTCTTTTTCTTCCGACAGTACAAGAAAACGAAAAGTGTCACATCACTACAAGCTGCGCACAAGAATGGTTCCAAATATCTACATGAAAATTATCCCCTTTTAGTAAAATCCAGCTAGTGGTCTATAAGTGAATGCTGCGTTCTGATTGGTTGAGCTACTGCTAGGCTATATGTTATAGCCCACTAGTAGCGAAAAGCACCGGCTTTTTCGCGGGAAAAAAGGATTAAAGTCTAGCTTTAAGTAGCTAAAACTTTTTTATTCTCGGTATTTTTGACCAGCTAGTTGGATTTTACTAAAACAATTATTCCTCTCGCCCTCATGGCCTTTGAGTTAATAGCCCATTCGGCCTTTGGCCCCATGTGATATTGACTCAGAGCCCATTCGGGCTCGAGGAATAATTGTTAAATATCCCTGACTTCTATCGTTTGTAAGATCGGTGAAAAAATCGTTTTTGATCGGACAATTAAGTTGTGGCGGGAGATCGGCCTTATCAGCGACAATCGTTTAGGCCAATGAAAGATTTGCTGTAACCAAATCAGCCGTTATCCCCCCGCTAACGATCAATTACTGGGCGAAATCATCAAACAATCTGCTCTAATAGACGCCATTTTTCATAGAGCTAGCTTACGCTTTTGACAGTCTTTGCCGACTGCGAATGAAGTTTGATAAGAAACGGCATTGACGGTTGCTAACGTGTAGTCGTCAGTGAACGTCTGAATGGTCGAGTTTCTCTGGTACTCCGCACAGGGAACTATCTTAGGGCCGTTACTGTTTATTTTTTTTACTCTTAAAATGACTTAACTGAGTGCATATCATGCACATTTAAGCTTTATGCCCACGACAAAATAGACCCGCCGGCCTATCTTATATACGATAGTCAGCTTCTTCAGGAGGACTTCATCAATCTTACTGTACTTGTAAATGGCAGCTATGTTTTTGAGTGCGATTTAATGTGTATAACACATTCACGAGATAAATTTGGTAGCCAATTATTAATAATTTTAAAAAGAAACCCTAAAAAGGCGTAAAGAGCTTTAAAGATCCTGGGGTAATATAACAGAAGTCTGATCTCTTGGGCCAAGCATATAGTATAATTGTGAATTTTAATTCACAACCCCCGTTGGTACTGAAGATGTAAATTTAGTATATACACACCCAGTGATCTTGGTGATTTAAGCAATCTGATTGGTTCGCTGTCTCGGACTATTCAACAATATTCACCTCCTAGCTAGCGAGTGGATAATGTGTGAGCTCGTTTTTTTTCCCATTTTCTTGGAGGAAGATCTTTTAAAAGTCGACAAAATCCTAGGGGTGACTTTTTTCAGGCAAGAAAAGACTTCAAAGGATTCAAAACGGCGTTGTTCCATTTACTGTTGTTGAGTTTTGTGGTCGATGGATTGTTTACAACTCCCGTTTATTCGCCTAGAAGAGGCCGTTTCGTGAACTCAGCGTTTCCTAACAAGAAAAATTTGGCCCAAAAACGAAGTTTATTTGTGACAAACAAATTTGAAAGCAAATGTTTGCAGAAATTCTATGGTTCAAGTAAACACGAGAAAGAATGCTACGTGAAGACGACGTCTTACCTCGAGGAAGCGAATCGCCATTTTTGTCAGCACTTCATGCGAAGAACGACACAACAAACCTTTTCGGCTATAAACTTGGCGAGTCAACAGAAAACAACAAAGCTTTTCTTTTCTTCTCAGGTAAGGAAACAATTCCAACTTTAAGCGGTTCCAATTAAGTCATTACGCTGTTGTTTGCGAAGTGATAAGCTTGTGAATTGCCATGTTTGAAAATTCTACAAAGATCTATTTTTAAACTGTCGCGTATCTAGCTGACCTGATCTGTCAATCAGATCACTTTGTGTGTATATACTAAAACAATTATTCCTTTCAATCTCGGTGAATAGTGGCTTTAGGAATATTTACCTCGCCACTTCGTGGCTCGGTAAATATTTTGCCACTATTCACCTCGATTTCAAAGAATAATTGT